>JXSR01S045836.1:84852-105863 GCA_000969725.1 Ophiothrix spiculata
TGTGTGCCTTGGACCAGCGATCAAAAGTGCCAATGGTGACCCCGTTGTATGACCTTTCCCTTGGGATCCACCCCACAACTGAAGGATTAAGTAGGGGGTCGATACGCAGGCGAGACTACTGGTTCGCGAACCATCTTGTTTATGGGAACTTTTGGGACCAAATGGCTGACATCGGGGAATACTTGGTGTCATGTGAAATAATTTTGCTCAATCTAGAGACCATGTTTTATGTTTTATAGAAGCATTACTATAACAAAGAGATACAGAGGTATGATTTGTGTGAAGTAATCAAGGAATTCTTATAGGGGAACCTGTAGGCTGTATTCTCCGCCATCTAGTGTTGCTCATGGAGCAGAGTTATTGTACCTCTGGATATATTCGGAGTTTGGTCCGATATCCAGGCAGATTGCGTAAATCTTCACTGGACGCATATTATACAGCGTGTGCATTTTGTTTCACCTGCAAACCGTGTCTGCGTTTCAAGTAGCGTGTATTATGACTTGCTCTGATCAAAGTATGCCAATTTTCCTGCTAATCTGTTGCGAAGACTCTCGAAGTGAGGCACACGTAGCCGTAAAATGCGGGAGGTACAATAACCTACCCTCCATGAGCGACAATCCAAGATGGCCGCCTTCCCATAGGATTTACACGGCGGTGAAATCAAAATGGCGGAGAATACCGCTTCCCCTATAAAAATTCCTTGGAAGTAATGCATATGTCAGAAACCTAAGGAATTGATTTGACATCAGCGTATTTCTTTTTGTTTCAGTTATGGATGGCACATTTTAAAGTTGCTATGGAAGAGTGTTTACATGGGCAAGCCAAAGACAGGTCAGTGCACTTCTGCAATTTGTATAGTCAAAATAATGTCCCAAATATTATTGCAAATATGTAATGAGAAAAAAGTAGCCATGTTTTTCATTCCAAATATCCTGGCATCAAAAGAGCACCCCCTAGAACTTGTCAAAGGATTTCTTTAGAGTTCTGCAACGACGTAGTGCGTTTTGGGGAAGCGGATTAGCTAAGCGGTATTTCCCTTGCTTTGCACCAATGAGTCCTGGGTTTGATTCCCGATCCTGGCGCTGTATGTGTATTTGTTTTTCGGTCAATGCTCGCTTCCGCAGGTTTTTCTCCAGAACCTCCAGTTTTCCTCCTGCACTAAAACTGAATATTAAAGAAAGATCACAATTTGATTTAGAGCTAAATTTCAAACTTGAATATTTACCTTAGTAACTCATTGTAGAAATCCATTGAAATCCTGACTTTCACTTTGCTTCCAATTTTAAGCAAGTTTTCAATATTTAGAACAATATCAACTTGAACCAATGAGTTTAAATGCTAATCTGTATCAGTCAAGTGCATTAAGAGGGAAAATACTATATTTTGCGTGTGTTTGGGAGTTGTGTGAAATGCAAGTTACAGGTTGTAAAATGTCTTATTGGAATTGAAAAATCCCCCTTGCACCAGCTTAGTATAAACTTCTGTGAAATTTTAATAAATGCACAATATTTATCTAATACAAATACTTTTTTATATGATGCATTCATATTTTGTATTGTGTTTCAGATCAATGAAAATTTTAGCTGACTTAAAAACAAAATCCGATGCTGACAATAAACAGAGTAGTACATATCCACAAAATGAAAGTAGACAATCAGTAATTAGCACAGAATCTGTTGGCTCGTTTGAGCCGGGAATATATGAGGACATAGAATCAGAAGTGAATTATGATGACACTGATGATGATAGATTTGGGAATGATGGACCCCCTGCCAGGGAAAGAGCACTACCTCAAAGACCGGATGGTGGATCACCAAAAACTAACCAATGGTGTAAGTATGTCACAACAATTTGTTTAGAATCGTTGGAATAATGTCACATATTAATCACTATCAGCTTCCCAGCTCTCACAAAGACCATTCATTATATTGTTACCCAATATAATGAAAATGAATTAAAATTCATCGTCAATTGATTAATTGACACTTTTCTGTCCAAATTGATGCCTTTATCATTCTTCATACAAAATTTCCATTTTGCCATCTGAAAATACTGATAAATTTTAAGAAAATGGGTTCAAAACAAAATATTTGAATGTGCTCGAAACTTAGATAGATATAAGATCATGTGTCAGAAATGTTTCGAAATGGAGTCCAAAGTTTCATTGAAAAGCAAATATAAGGTCACATGCCTGCTGTTGCAAAAATTAAATTGGTAAAACTTTGATTCTGAAACACAAAAAGCATTCCTTTTCTCAGGTGTCCACATAGCGAGTTGAAGCTGCTGATTTATAGATATGTTGTAAATCAAGCATGATCATATACAGGCTGTTTTTAACGGTATATTTAATATATTAGTTCAATTTTTTTTGCTTTTACATAAGCAATGTCATTTGTCAAAATTATGAATAACCTTGAATTGTTCATCAGCGTATTTCTTTTTGTTTCAGTTATGGATATTATGACTTTAATGAGGATCATATGTGACCCATCATATCGAAAGGTACCTTAATACCGGCATTGTAAATTACGAGATATGGGCCATTGAAACTGAGCATAGTCAAAAATCATGTCCAAGGTTGAATATCTAATTTCATTAGAAACGTTACCTTTGAAGTGTATTCTATCATATTAATCGGGTTCGAACATACAAAACATAAGACAAATGTTTTAAAAAACCAAGATGAAAATCCTTTCTCCATTCAAGTTTTACCAGTACAGAAACTTTCAAACTCGATTTTCTCAGAACTATAGTTTTCTGAATCAGCCTGATGCCCTTTACCAATTTGGATGTAACTTTGCAATCGAACATCCAATAACCAAAATCAAGGCGTCATTTTAAAGATTAAAATATAATCTTTCAGATGAGACCAAAAAATCTATTTTCATTCTGGGACCCTTAAGGTACCTTTTGATATGACGGGTCACATATTTAGATAGTATGTTTCTTTAGTACCATGCTTAAAAGACACCTTCAAAAGTGTAGGATACCTTAAAAATGCAATATCAGATAATTCGTATGGAGCTTTGTCATGCCATTGCATATATCATGTTTTTGGCTCCTATTGCAATTGACATTCCTGAGCCAATTCTCTGATTTGTTAAGCATTCAGCAAATATTGTTATGTGCATTGAAGTTGGAACATGTCCATATCTGGGAGTCTTGTAGAGAACTGAAATGTCCTTGCACCTTGAGTTGACATACCTATACTCTGTAAACCTTGAAGTATGCAACAAGTAGCCGATTAACGCACAAGAACCAATATGACCATACGGGGATGTAAATAAGTCCATGTTTCTCGAATCATAACAAAGTACCAAATCTTGCTGCATATTCAAATAAATTTATTTACAATGTTTATCCATGTGTTAGCAACAAAATTAGCCCAAAATAATACCAAAATTATGAAAAAATCATGTATATATATATTAATACGCAGTGATTCGGCCTTAATCAATCTTAATCAATCATTACTAGTCTCTTACACAATACAAAGCCAACAGTTCACAATGTTGAAGAATACAAGGAATATGTTATGGATCTTGTAACAGAGTTGGATTTCTTGTTGCATACTTCAAGGGTTTTAGAGTATAGCAATCAGGAACATGACACCATGTGTTGTCAACATTTGTATGTGGGTGTCTATGTATAACATGATTGTCAGTGGAATTCCCTGTTGCAAGATATTCAAGGCGAAGTTTCCTTCTTACATTAAGTTCATATAACAAAGAACTAGATGACAAATTCAGTATTTGTAGTTGATTTTAATACATTAAGAAAGAATAAGCAAGCAAAATGTTGTGATCACTGACCCATTCTGTGTACCGATATTGGACTGGTAACTCCAATCATAAATTTTCTACAAAACATTTCAGCAATGAGACATTGTGAAATTTTAACCCTTATGTAGCAGGTTGGACCCCGCAATCAAATATGGACAAAATAATAGAAAATGATTTTCAGAGCTGTCAAATTGAATACCAAGGTATGTTTGCATAATGTGACTATTCCTTGTAACATGTGCTGGTAGCATGGTGTGCCTAACAAATATGCATAACCCAACCCATTTATGTGCTTCTAGCTTTTGGGTAAAAACTTTTCCACAGAGGATCTTAAGATTTGCTTTAGAGTCTTTAATTGTTATGGTTTATTCAGAGTCTGACGATATCCACCAATCGATGCCCATCGATGGGAAGTCTTTTACATGCGCTATTCCTTGTGTATAGCGCATGTAATGACTGCTCATCGATACGCATCGATCGATGCATATCGACATCACTCTGAATAACCCTTACACTTGTCACATTGCCAATTTTAATGACACAAAGCTAAGAGGTGTGCAGTGACAAATTTTAATATACTCACAAAAAACCCTTCATAAACTAAATTTACACTTGATGCAAAAGCAAATGTAGAAAGCATGTGTACTACCCGAGGGGCACTCAACTTTGAAAGTGGTAGGTATGTCAGGCGCAAAGCGTCGAAATGGGGTTTAGGTGAACTGATTTTCTGTAAAAAATGGATCGTTGACACCAATTTTGTGGGGTCTAGTGAACTGAAATTTTGGCCAAAAATAGCCTCTTTAGCTGATTTCCTGAGTATTTTTGCAGTTGGAGCTAAAGTGTTGTAGTTTTCCTCAAAAAGGCTCAAAAGAACTGAATCACACTGATCACTGGTCTACAAATTTTCAAAAATTTCGAGTATCTTAGATGAAACATACCTTCCTTTGTCAATTTTGGGCTGCTGAACACGAATATGGCTATTAAAAAATCTGATTAGCTCTAGTTTTTAAGAATTTTGCGATTCAATATTTTACATGGCAACGTATAGGAGCAATACTCAATGTGGTAGATCTACATGCATTTTACGTGTGTATATATACTATATACATTACAGTTACACAGATTATGAAAGTTCTGCTGATGCTTCTTTGGTTGTTTCTTATACTTAATATCTGGGCCATCTCTTTTTAGGAACAACAGAAATCTTGCAATAATGATGTTCGCTATTTGTCTGGATAACGTTTCTCTGTGGCTTAGATCGAAATGTTCACCTTGTTACCACCGATTGCACCACAGTTGAAAGGAAATGAATCGATGTGTTTGAAGTAAATGGATTTTTAAGGACATATTGCAGCCCAACTTTCAAAAGCATAGTACCATGTCTTCCACAAATTGTTTGTAAATGCCAGCTTCATTATTTCCAAGGAAATTGTTAACAACTTGGGAATCTTCTTTTGCTTCCTATGATGCAATCAAATGCTTCATCTAGTTCATGGATTTGAGGAACAACAAATACACCCTCTATTGCTTTACTCAGCTTTAGGAATTAAGTACCAAGGCTCCATGAAATGCTGATCCATGGCCTTAACAAAGTTCTCCATTCTTTATGAGTTCCATTTTTAGTAAAACCTTAATTGTTTTGGTCAACAAGAAAAAGACTTTGCACATATTGAGATCCAGGTTCAAGTTGTTGCTGGTAAGGCCAGTCTCATTGAATGTCATTAATGAGAAGCAGTTGGTGGGAAGATCTTGCTCAACTGTCTGTCCCATTCACCATGTTCACAAAGAAAACAATAATACTATGTGTAACCTCATTGAGAACAACCAAGATAGTAATGATTTTGAGGTCAATGCAAATCTGTCATTGTATTGGCATACTTAATGCATTTTAAAAGGTTGCTTTACATTGTGAAGTTTATTTCGTGTAAAAGTACCTGATGAGACTCAATATTGATCAATCAATAACATCAATAAAACACCTCCACTCATTAGGACTTACCGGCTTCATTAAAAACCATCAACATCAACTGTCTCAGATTTTTCCTGTCAAAATTTATAACAACATCATTACAGGATACCAAAGCACCTATCATCTTCTTCAGACTTAAAAATAGTAGTGGCTTATACAAGTTTTGTAATCAGTTTATTATCCTACTTATCAGTTTATTATCCTAAAAATACTTTCAATGGACATGAACAGATAAAATAACATTAAAAGTAAGGTTTCTGTACTCAACATTATGCTACTCCCTATATTGCCTATTAGCTCCTATTGTGGTACACAGTATACCACTTGGGTTGTGTATCTTTAAAACAAGAGCTAACTAGCATTTTTAAGCCTCATTTTTGGTTTCAGTGACTCAAAATTAGTCAAGATTGACTACTTTCATTTAAGATACTTTTTGGCTGTAGACCAGTGTAATAGGGATCTAGTGAGTGGCCCGGTGGCCTGAAAAAGGTGTGCTAGGCAGTTGGTTTGCAGTTTAATGATTTTTCATGGTGGATAGTCTTTAACTGCTGTCTTGAAAGGTTCCTTGTGTTCTTTTTTTTTTGTCATGGATTCTGGCAGAGAGTTCCAATATTATACTTTGATCAACACCAAATAGGCAGGCCTCTTCACAACATGAATTGATACAGATACGCACGTGCATAGTTGAACACAGCACACACAGCTGCGCACGTTGCTTGTGTAACTCGCACATCAGTATATCTACGGCACGCATGTAAGTGGGATTATGTTTACTTGCAGATGAAGAAAAGTCCCATAAGTCCTGCCTATTTAGTGTTGATCAAAGTATAAAAATTTTCGGTAAAAATGTGAATTTGTAGTAATTTCGTTTGTAGCTTTTTGCTTTATTTTATATTATCCTAGAGGTCCTTTAGATCAAACACATTGACATCTTGGTGAAAGGTATTTAGTAATTTTTTCTGCGTAATTAAAGAGTTTCTCAGTTCAGGTGTTTTTATTGCTATTGTGCTGTTGCTTCTGGTGTATATTCTGCTAACCAATCTTGCTGGCATATGTTGAAGAATTGTTTTGTGTTGGTTGATGTTTTTTGATGGGGTATACCACAAAGGAGAACAGTCGCTCAACACAGAATGATTGGACCAGTTAACTAATTATTTCTTTGATATGTAATGGGTAACACTAACATTGAAAACAAAATGCAAATTGTAACTTTACCATAATTTACATTCCATTAATAAGTAATGAAAAAAGATGCTTCCCACTAACATATGATTAAAGTGATTTTTTGCTTTTACAAAACTCACCTATTTACACAAGCATTTATTAAATGTTATTCTATACTGGTTGCCCTGCACCCATCAACTGTATTTTGTACTCCACAATTCGGTGGGTGATCCATCAACTGACCTTTTTCGATTGCAATGAAAAGGTACCAACGGCTCACTCGAAACATTGTTAACTCATAAATGTGGGTGCAAGGGGGAAGATGTATAACCTCAATGGATATTTTTCTACTAGACTTTCCCCCAGGACTTTCCCTCGTATTTTTGTCACAGACAACCAGGTTACCCATCAACCACCCCATAGTAGAAACACGGCCATAGATATCATACTAATTTAGTATAATAATTAGCAGCACTGCAAGCTTTATCAAGCTGTTATTTATATTTATAGATTATGCCCTATTATTGTTTCAACTCTTGAATATATTGCACATGATGTAGCTGTAACTTGTAAGCTTAATCAAATGATATCTTTCTATACTCTATATCACAGGTGGTTCACTGCAAAGACCCACACTGCCAACCAGGAGTCCCATGCCTAGAAGAGGTAAATATATCACAATGTAAAGTGGCCTACTATCCGATAGATCAACAGAGTAACAAATATCAGCTGACTATCTGTAATTAAAATTGATAAGGGATTTTTTTCAAACATATGGCTTGATTGATAAGGCGCTTAAACAATACTGTTTACACAGTCTTCACAATTTTGAAAATTACTTCCTTGAATTTATATTTTCTTAACTGTTTAAGATTTTCTTTGTTCATATGGCCTAAATAAATGGCATACTTTTTGCAGCTAAGTGAGAATTAATCATATGAGTATTTACCCAAATGAAAGCATATTGTTCTAACGATAACTTGTCTCTCATCCCATACAGCTAACTCAGGACTAGGGCATCGGCATAACTCTGACCCCACACGCCCTGCATTCGTAAGACAGCACACTACCCCAAAGATCCATACCCGGCACTGTAGTGTACCTAACACTCCCAGTTCCCCTGGCTGTAGACCTAAATTTCCTGAACCTGTTGGGTGTGAGTGTAATTAGCATGGAATTAGCATTGGCATGAGTAGTGAGCAAGAAGCTAAAACATGGCCTGTCTTCTGATTAATTTGCATGTACATTGTTTTTAATTGTATGTCTGGTATGCAAGTTTTTCCTTGTTTTCAATGACAAGAAGACCTCAAAATGACCTTGGATCAAGCTGATCATCATATATATGGCCATCCATTACTAACCTCACATAAAGAAGGCATTTTTCACTTTGTGACACAGTGCAAAAAACATATGAACAAGCCATATTCTGGAAAATTTGAATTTGTGAATGTTCATGGTTTTTCTTAAGCTATTTGCAAAATATCATTTTTGATTTCAACTCCAAAATATTTGAAAAGTAACATTTTCTAGAAGTAGTTGTATTGGAAACTTACTCAGAATGAAAGCTTCAAAGCAAGATTTCGTGGTTTTACATGCTTGTCATACTCCTGAAATCGTAGCTCCACTTCTTGGTGAGGAGCTGAAACAAGTATCATTATAAAAAGCTGAAAATATGTTCTGTTTGAATACAAAATAAACCAGATTTGACAATGGGCTGACCTTCCTGGAGGTTTGTAGTGGACGGTCACATGTGTATAATCATAATCATTTATTTCTTCCACATATGCAAAATTACAGTAACAATATAGGCCTATATCAAAAATAGTTACATAACATTGTAAACTGAAAATACATAACATTGTGGAATAGGACTTGGAAATAAGCATAAAGCCTGTCGAGTCCCAGACTCCAAGTATCTCAAATGAATTAATTACACATAAGAAATCAAAAATAATGAATGCACACCATCCTCTCTATCCATAATGCGATAGCCACAGAGTAGAAAGAAAGGACGGGACATTTCATCATGATTTTTCAGAATCAAATGAAATTGATCTGAATATCTTAAAGAATATGCAATTTGTATGCACAAAAATTATAAATGAATTCTGTCCTTTCAATCCATAATGCGATGGCCACATAGTAGAAAGAAAGGAGAGAAGTGATATCAAGTTTCCAAATATTATGTGGAAGTTTTCAAATATCATGCGGAAGTTTTTGAAGCTTGACAGACATACAGTTGTGTGTTCCAAATGTTGACACATATCAGCTGTTTGGTAATCGACTTTGTTGGCTTTGCTTCAATATTTTGCATCATATATTTGGTTCAGTACATATTGTATTTATTTTGCATTTGCAGATTTCCTATATATGAAGTTTGCATCATATTAAATTTTCCTCATCTCTTTTCCAATTTGATGTTTCCAGCCCGATTATCAAATGATTTTAGGAATCTGGCACCAGTATCATGATACTACAGCACATTATTGAATTATTTGAAAGTGCAACATTCCCACTGGGCAAATTCATGTAAATTACATGAACTTGCTATGCAAAAATTTAAAAACATAGATTTTAAAATTTTGTGTCCATCTTGTATGAGAAATCCAGTGAAAAGTGTGTTTAGCATGTAGTTACATGGTACAGTATGTGTAGCATTATTCAATGTTTTTGTTAAAAATACTAGAATTACTTAGTACTTCTCAGGTCGGCCTGCATCTTGATCCAGATGGGAGGGGCTACATATAAAAATATCCTGCATTGTGCAAATACAAGGGCTTTGATTTTAATGCTTGGCCACCATTGTTGAATCTGAAGCAGAATGCATCCTAGCCCTGACAGGCTAATAGAGATAATACAATTACACAAATACATGGGAGCAATTTGAGCAAACCATTTGAAAATTGTAACTCAAAATGCCATCTATGATGAAATAAGATTTGTATTCTCTGATTGAGCATTCAGAGTTCAAGCATGAAATTACAAGACACCACTCAACATTTGATAAGGCCATATTAAAAAAAACATTTGTCTCAAAGCTCTCCAACTCCCCAAAACCTAATGCGGAATGCGATTTTATTTCTTTTCCTTTTCTTTTCTTTTTAATTTTTTTATTGATTCTAAAAGTCATATTGACGACTCCTTGATGGTAGAATGTGTCAAGATATTGAAACAAAACAAATAAACAGAATTGTGACGATGTTAATTCAACAATAAATGTGATTGTACAATGTGCATAATTTAGAGACAAAAACAACTTCGAAACGAATTATTTTGCCTTGGATTGCGAGTTGCTTTTCACATTTTTTGAAAAAAAAAAAATTAGAAGGTGAAATAAAATTCGTTTTTTGGATTTTTAGGGAAACTAACGCGCACGATAAAACTAACGCGCGCGGGAGCTTTGAGACAAAAGTATTTTTTAATATGGCCTAACATTTGAAATAATCTGAAAGCCAATATGATTGACAGTATCATAAATTTAGATAGTGTTGTACAGGTGATATATGTTCGATTTGTCGGTAATCTTGGACTATTTGTAGCTCATGATAAGTATTCATTGACCAATTCCTGTCACAAGTGTCACAAGATTAGTTGCACAACTTCACCTCAAAGCATGTAGTATTATGTTAATCTATATCTATGGATGCCATGGGGACAAGCTGCATGAATCTACATCAATTAAATGTAGATTGATCTAGATTCCATCATTGCAGATTGAAGCTACATGATGGAACATCAAACTAGATGTGGATTCTTGCACGTATGTGTCTGCACCCATACACTATAAGTACGCATTCTACCAATTCGCCCGTCTGCACTCACACGTTCTCAGTGCATGAGTTGCTCGCTTGTACTGTCCGTCCAGTCTAGGTCAATGTGGATCCAAAATATACCTCTCTATGTATATATGCCTTTGACCAATAGCATTTGATTGTTCGTATTGTAATGCATGTGAAATTTGCACTTATCTTGTTTGTTTGTTTTTAATTTTTGTAAGGAACAAAATATAGAATTTACACATCCAAAATTTACCATAAATCAGTAAAAAAAATGATACAGGCTTTCAAGGAGTCAATCACATTTCTCTAAACTTCAGATACTTTTTTTGTATCAAATTCCATTTATTTAAAATGTGTACTTCTCTCCTGTAATGAAACATATAATATGTTATTTTTCAATACCCAATGATCATGCTAGACCAGTGTAGTCAAGCATGAAAGCATGATTTATGTTGCCATAAATGAAATTGATAATGAAATCAATTCATTTGAAAACAATCGTTCCCACATACAGAGCTGAAATAGGGCATGAAATTAAGGAAATAAAAACTATCTTTAGTTTGACCCAGTCAGGTACCTAGGTAAGATATGGCTGTGCTTCATTATTTTCCTTGACACATTGAAATTTTTTAAAAAGTTTTTTTAGTTCTAAAATGCATATATTTAAATTCTAGAATTGAAATACTAGAATTCTCAATATAAAACTGAACTTCCATGGGAATATACGATTAATATCAAAATTCAACAAATTTGATAAGTGACTCACGGAAGTTTAATGTTTAGATGACATGTAACTTTTGTCAGTCTGAATTCAATTATTGGCTCCATTTTGGCAAACTTTTCAATTGAGGTCATTGAATAAGCAATATTTTTAGCTGCCAGCTTTAGTTCTGTCATAGCTAGTCATTGATAGTCTAGCTGCCAACTCCTAACTGTTTTTGGCAACAATCTCAATATTCATTCACAAATGTCATTTTCTGTTGATTAAATAATAAGGAAGGCGAATTGACAAGAAAAAGGGTTTGATATTGACAAGTCTGTGTTAGATACTTGGTATTCCAGAGAAAATTTTGATGATCTTGATTTTAATATAAATGGTTAATAAATTGCCTGTTTACCCAGACTGTTTACTCAGATTTGATTCGTATTCATCCGTGGTATCGCCCGTATATTTCAATGCGTAAATAACAAGAGAAGTAGTTCTTCAAAACATTCAGAATATCTTTTTAGTTTTCTGGAGTTGAAGTTCCAACCCCAACGGTTTTGGAATCTGCATATGGTAATACACTAATTAAGGGCATAAAATGAAAGTTTTGAGCGTTAATTAAAATTCAAGTTTTTTGAATGGGAGTTTCAAAATCTCATGACGTCATGTCCTACCCCCCTGGTTAATGCAGTATTTATGCTCCCTATATCAGTCATTTTTATCCTTTGCAATGTGAGTGATATATCGTTACCAAGTTGTGTTATTTTAGCACAAGATTATTTTAACATGTGATTGTGTTTGATATCAATACCTCGAATGCAAGAAAGTTGTAGCTGCAAAAGCAGCACATTTTTCATGGATTTGCAACTCTCTTTCTTCAGTGCCTAGTCCTTTGCTCTTGAAATGGTTCTTCATGTAATGGGCCATTTCAAGAGCCACTGACACTGAAGACAAATTTTAAGGGTGTTTTACATGCTAGTGGTGTTGTAACACAAATATAGCATATAGTAGCTATTGAAGACACCGCTTTCTTGTATTACTATGATGACTTGTGACTCTCCACCATATACAGCATGTGATATTGTTTTTGAGTTAAGTTATAAGTCCATTATAAGTCCTATTTTCATGATTTTGAGATTTTCGAGGAATGCAATTTAGACACCTTTTCAAAAGAACCACAGCTTCAAAGTATCCCTGAATGGTTAATACTGGTGTCTGTTAGAAATTACTCTAATTGTATACTCCACATACTCTGATTATACAAAACAGTACAATTGGCTGTAACTGGATTTCTTCCCACAAAAGATCCCAGAAAGACAACTTTACAGCTTATATGCACATTACATGTTTTGGATGGAGGGTAACAAGTTGGTATCACTTGCAAACTCCATTGCACTCAAGTGTACTGTTATATGTTTTCTTTCAGCATCTGAGACTTCTGTCAGCAGTAGTGATGATGGTTACATTAAACCTAACGACCCTGAGGAGGAGGAGAATAATGGCAGGTCATTTGGCGGCAATATATCTAGGTAAGACACAGCACTGTAACTGAAGGGTTGACTGATTTGTAAAACTTCCTGCATCCCTTTACACATTTAGTAAAAAGTAAAAACTGCTAGGTTAATGATGTGGTGATATGGATTTTATAAATTCTGTAATTCAAAAAGTTGGTCAAATACATTTTACTGATTCCTGTTTTGTTTTTGTTTTGTTTTGTGTTTTGATTAAAATTGGACCAATAAGAACCCATATGATGCCCATTTTTGACTCAAACATTAAAGGTGCAATTCATGATTTCGATGTGACAAAAACCTTGCTTCTTTTCTAGCTAAATAAGAAGAAGAATACAAAATAGATATTTGCTGAAAGTTTCACTTGATTCCGACCGTTCGTTTTCCAAGTTACAAGCTTTTCAGCATTTTGAAAAATCCCCATAGGCTACTGTGTTGTAATTACTGTCGGGGCCCCGACAATAATTAGAAAATGACACTTTTTCTCACTTTTCTCAAAAATGAAAGCACATATGAAAGAATGGTTTGGGGATCGTAGCATATACCAGTTGAGGATTCTTAAAAGCTAAGAAACTCGCTTTTGATAGAGGTGACCTTGAGGGTGAAAAGTGGATCATGAATTGCCCCTTTAACATTTAAGATTCTTACTTGCAGGTATTTTCAACATAAATTTGTCATTAGGGTGGGTAAGTTATAATTGGAGGTCTATAACAAATGTATCTATTAAAAATTAATTTTTGAGAAAATAGCAGTTTTGCAAATCAATTCCTCATGATACAACACCACTGTTGTACCTTAGACCACATAACATTTATTCATTCCAAAAATTGAACTTTCTGTGATAATCAAAAATGGAAATTAGGTTATATTTGATTGTATCAAATATTATTGCTCTCTTCTTATGTTTTTTTCCATTGTTGTTGTTTTGCACGGTATACCCTATAAAACTAAAAGTTTTATTTATATATGGTACATGATTCAATACAAGAAAATGAATTGATAAGTTAATTGACTTTGATATAATAAGAAGAAATAATACAATGCTTTAGTATATTTGAAGTGCACATTGGCAAAATTAAGCATTATTAGTTTGATTTGTTCGATATATCTTTAGTCTACAAGGTTGAGTATGGCTAGTAAGTAAATTTAGTTGCTGTTTTTAAATATTAGATTAACCTTAACATTCAATAGAGCCATAGGTTAACATTTAAAGCAATTGAAAATATTAAATAATCAATTTGTAATTATTTTGTAGGAGACCAGGGCCTGAAGGGAAAAGTTTTCATGGTAAACCATTTGAAGAAAAACCTATAACTGAATTGACGGTAAGCAAACTGATTCAATTGTAAACTGATATCTTCAAAGATTGCCTCGTACAGAAGCACTTGCAGAATCATTGTCTCATGTTAATTTATTGATGTTTGAGTCACGTTTTATTAATCCAAATGTGTGACAAATTTTAATCTGGTAGGTCCCTGAATGTGTATGAGTACATAGTAGAAAGATGGGCTTTTGACCATTCAAAAATCAATTGTCATGAGTATTATCCCATGATGGCCTCTACCTATCCCACAATGCATTTGTACTCCATACCCAACTATGATTGCATGAGTTTGTTTCATCTGCATGCTGTTTGTTGTTTCGGAATTTAACCAGAGCAATGGAAGAACAAAGCAGGTATGACAAGCTTCACATCAACATTCTAGACATCTCAATGTGTTGCAAAATATCGTGTTATGCAAAGTCGTATTCTGGTTTGAATAGCCTAGATTATAGAGTTTTATCTACTCTACAATCTCGTCTAATGCGAGAGTTGTGTCACACTCATGTCACATGTGAATGATGTCAAACTCTTTTGCCCCTTCTCAGGCATTATAATGCAAGTTTAAAAGTCCTTCAGGCAGCATGATGTTATTATTGATGATTTCCTTAATAAAAATGCATATTGCATGACAAAGATAAATATATACCTAGTATATGCATGGGACATGTGTAAGTGTGCCTCATAAATTAAAAATGACTGTGAAAAATATTAAGCTTATATATTATGTGACTTGTGTTTGATTGTATATGATTATTGCATCTTTGTCTTTGTGTTGATATTTGCATGCTTATTTGTTGTATCAGTATGATACACCTGATTACGAGGATGATGATGACGATGAAGATAAACATGACTATGAACCGCCTCCTGATGAACCAAAGAAAATAGTGGGTATTCCTTTCAACAACTTCATTTCATATGTAGAATAGTTGACAGACATTGATATGAAATTGGTCGACATCATTGATCATACTCTCAAAAGATGTTGTGTTATGCATTCAATCAATTAATGTATTTTGAGTTTTTTGATAAATGCCACTTTTATAAAGAATAGTGTGATATATTCCAAACCATATTAAAAATATATGAAATATTGGATGTAAAGCTCAACAAGTGTAAAATCACAAAGTAAAAGGCCTGGTAATTCTCAATGCATGATGTCACATTGGTCATAGAAGTTGGAACAGGTCCACTTTGATATCAATTTAATATTAATACAAACAAGTGTGACTCACATATATTGCAACATGTATTTGGAGTGAGATTGACAGATGTTAGCCAAGGTCAAAGTCCCCATGTTTCCCAAAACTTAGCTTAGATACCTACTGGTACATGTTCATGAAAGTCATGATCTTGTTGAAACTGAAGTTACCAAAGCCAGAGAGGCTTTTTTTTTTAAAGTCCTGAAATAATTTGTGATTATCAATTTTGGTATTTCTATCATGTATGTTTACATTATTATAAACACCACAAAAATAAGCTGTGTGCATTGCCTGTGCTCACATAATACAGCAAAATGTAAATGGTATCAAATTTGGTTATATCAGTGGTTTTTATTGGATATAAAAAAAAAATTGTGAATTATTACATATATTTTTATTTGCTGGCAACTTCCAGGCTTTTCCAAGTTAATTTTGTGAAGTGTCCTGTCAACAAATTGCATCTGCAAGTCCATAAAACAAAACTTTATATGTGATGGCTCACCCCGAAAGGGGGGACTTTGCAGATGATATCAACTTTGATTTTATCATTTCATCTGTTACAGCATTTTCTAAGCTTCAAAATGGCACCTCTTTGTTGAAATTGATCAAATTTTACAACGGAAAATCTGCTGGAAATTC
Source organism: Ophiothrix spiculata (assembly GCA_000969725.1). Taxonomy (NCBI): domain Eukaryota; kingdom Metazoa; phylum Echinodermata; class Ophiuroidea; order Amphilepidida; family Ophiotrichidae; genus Ophiothrix; species Ophiothrix spiculata. The sequence continues at coordinate 100,929 of JXSR01S045836.1, forward strand.
TTATTATTTTCTTTATTTTTTGCTGCCTATTTTCATCAGTTTCTCGAAAAGTGTTCTGTCGCAAAGTCCCCCTTTTCGGGGTGAGTCATCACATATTGTTTTATTTTAGTCAAACACCTATTTTACTCATTTATTTTGAAAGCAATAAATTGAATCATATAGTGAGCATGTTTTATAATTTCAAGCTTTTTTCAAACCAGCGCAAGTTAACAATTGTAAACTTTTAGAGTTACACTCTTGCAACAGTCACATAGTATTAGAAGTAAACATAGATTAGAATTTAGTGACAACTATTCTGCACATATCAGTTCAATCCAGCGACTAACTTGTTTATTTGCACTATCTATCTATCTACTTGTTTTGACATAACTTGCATGCCGTAGAAGCAATTGCCACCCAAGCCACCACCAAATAAACCTAGAACCGATGCACTAAAACGAGTAAGTTGCAATCAACTTGACTGTATCAAAGACAGATATGGAAATCATATTTGCGACCTGCTATCTCAAAAGTTTAAAAATAGGAAATGGGTTATCATATCAGTCACTAACGATCCTAAATGATTTCCAGTTAAGACACAGATCATATCCTTAGTGCTAACATTAGAATTGGGACTTCCCTTGTGTCCCTTGTGTGTGTATGATTAATACTAAGGACTTACACATTGGAGTTCTTATTGCTATACAGTGTATAATCCAGCTACAGTTTGTAAGAGATTAAATCCAAAAAAAAAAACAAAAACCGATATGACACCAGTATTCTTCATGGACTTATAACGATCTGAAATTACTCACATTTGACGTTTATTAAATTTATTTATAACCACCATGAGTATGATGACATAAATACAAAATTGTCTTTCAACAAGATTTGTAATAAAAAATATTGGAATGGTAGTAATTCTTTCTTTTTTGTTTTATCTATCTTTTTAGAATAAATGAATAAATATTTCATTTTGAAGTTTGAATAAGGCCAAATAAGAGAGAGAGAGAAAAACAAAACTGACTTAAAGTAAATGAAAACAAAATAATACCTTTTAGCTATTTAACAAGCAAACAAAACAAGCACCTTCCAATATAATGAAAACATCGCAAGATATAGTGTGGGTATGTATAGTCCAAACAATAATTTATTGGACAATTTAAACAAAAATCCATAGTACGGGTTGCATTTACAAACCCTGCACTCTGAATTTCTGTTTAAACTGTCCAATAAATTATTTTTTTGCCTATAGTGGTTATATGCCTAGAACAAGTGTTATACTTGGCGAGTCATAAAAAACACAATCATTGGATGAAGGCATATTTTAAAAACAAGAAAAATATTGGACAAATTATATATCAGTCTAAGTAGATCATGGATTATGGTTTACAATTGTGAAAGAATTAGGATGATGATTGACAAAGTCGTTCCAGATATTTATGCTTTATTCAATATGATGGCATGAAAATATTTCTGTCCAACTACTTGTTTTATTTAGGGAAAGCATGTGAAAATGTACTGTAATTGGACAGACATATTTTTATTCTATCCAATTGAAATAAGCATATCTCTAGAATGCCTTTATCAATCAACCCCATCCTTTCATTATTGCAAAGGTAAATTCATGACATACTTAAAAATGGATGTTACTTGTCAAACATATTTCTTGTTTTTAAAGTATATGGCTTCCATTCAATGAGTGTGTTCTTTTTTTACAACTTGCGTGGCATTTGTGCACTGAGATTCCGATATTTTTGCAGTATGATTACTAAATACACACTCACTTGAAAACATTAATTTTGCTGTTTTACTTTAATACCCTATTCACTCGTCTAATTCAACTATTTTCCATCTGACAATCTCCTTAGATTAACAAACTCCCCATTTCCAAAAGTTTGACAAATAGTCATACTCTATGACCGACACTTCATTTAATTTATTTTAACAATTTTTGGCACGGTAGTATGAAAGCGCTCAACTGTAACGTGATCTAAATGCAAAGAATGAGTAGTTGAATTGGACGAGTGGATACGGTATTTTCATTTAAAATGAAATACTTTTAATTTTCTTTGCCATTTCAACTTTTAGCTTGCTTTTGTTGTTTCTCCGCATACTAGTTTGTTTGTTTTTATTTTTGGCAATTGTAACTTTTGCTCTAATCTGTTGAGATTCAATGGGTAAATAACTTGTGTTTTTATCACTTAGGAGACACTTTCAAAAAGAATTATTGTTAAGTTGATTGACAATCTAAGCCATTTTGGTTTGATATGTTGTCAGTTTCAAAATCACCTGTTTACTCTCATCTTTATTCAAATCTCTGTAGGAAGGCTTTGATAACAAGTTCAGTCAAGATAATTGGAAGTGCAATACTCGACCACCAGTATGCTTGGTATGTTCTTAAAGTGTTCATTTAATTTACACTTGTTTCAGCCTCATTGGTCTCTCACAAACTGCACCATCAATCCTTGCATTTTATTATGCAGTCCTGTCATGGGCGTCATTTCAAGTGTGGGGGGTCCAGGGGCAAATAAATCGTTTGTATTCAAAACCGTGAGGGGGACACTTAATATTGTGTCCCCCACCCTTCAAAACGTGGGGGGATGTGTCCCCCTGTCCCCCCTGAAATGACGCCCATGAGTCCTGTACAGTATATGTCTGAATAAAGAACATCTTCTTCACAAGAGCGCACGTCCAGATCATAATGCGCATCTCCATAACCCACTTTGCAAATAGATGGTGGCTACATGGGCGTCAGATCTGGAACTACTGTACAGTACTCTGCGTAAAGTGTATGTGTAGATTCTGTCAAAGCGGTCTGCGGGATTCGCATCTCAGATCTTGATCTCGCAAGTGCGCATCTGCGTTCCATGTAGATTGCCCCAGTTATGTTCTTGGAACAACTGCAATTCTTGCCAATGTACATTTATAATGCAATTATCTGAGATGCAATGATAGTTATGTGTAAACATCAAGACCTGTATTCCGGAAAGATGTTAAGCTAAATCATTGTTTAACTGAGCATCAGCTGTCCAGGAATGATACGCATCATTGCAGCTTTCAAGCAGAACAGTTCAATGAGTCGTGCTGTTGACGAGAAATAAAACCAAGGTTTAGCTAAACACCTTCCTGGAATACGGGCCCAATAGTCTTTGCTACATACACACTGACTGCTTCTTTTTTTTTCAATTTTGACTAATTATAATCAGCTTTATAGGTAAAGTCTTGGATAGTCTTTAACTTAATAAAGCTTCCAAATTGAGTTTTCATTTCTGATGATAGAATAGATATAAGTTCCCAAGAGAGTAATATATAGTAATAATTATTTGATAGGAAGACATCACTAGCAGGCAGATAGTTCTGTTCTAATAAGTTATCCTGCAGGGCCAAACAACAGATAAACAAAATTATATAGATAAAAATAGATGAATTTATGCTGAAATAGAGATAAAGTCGCGTGAAGAAAACCTTTTCACTTTTACGCGTCTTGTGCGCCGAGGTTAAAGTTCAAACCCAACTCATACAATAGGCAGGAGCGGACATCCGGGCGTTTTGTTTACATCAGGGACGTTTGTCCAAATAGCGCGGTGAAAACATTTGCCGACTTCCCATTCAATTCAATGGAGAAAATGACGGCTCGCGGAAACTTCGATTGATTTTAGCAAATTGTCAAAATATTTCGATTCCAAAATCATATGAGATATGTGGTATTCAAGTCATAACAAAATGACAAACAGCTCATCATTTTACAGATTTTCGTCTGGCTAAAAAAGAAAGAAAATGAAGGGATACCTGGCTGAAGTATTGATTGTTTTCACCGCGCACCAAGTCCAGCGTGAGCTATTTTTAGATCATTGTGCTGCGTATACCCTGCGTATGACGTAGGTCCGCTTTCGCCTATACTCGTGAGCTCACATGATTTGACAATTCTAATGCGACTTGATGATCGATTTGATTGGTTTGTTGTTCAAGCACGGTGCGATTTGGTCCCGCCCAGAATGAAAAGGTTTTTTTCAGCTAAATTTAGTATATTGTGGCTTCAGTCAACAAAGTTTATTGTCGAAATATGAGTGTGACAGTATAATGATTAAAAATTAAGACTTATTTTTATTCAATCTTGCATACTTATCTCAATATTTAAATCTTTGGGATATCAAATGTTCTTGTATTTGTTATAACATTAACCATACTGTAACTTAAGTATTCATGCTGCATGTTGTTATTGAGAATGATGCTATTTTGCATGTTTGTTTTTCACGCATGACCTTTGACCTGTGCCTATGTCAGCAGCTTCCAACTAGACCAGCTATTCCAGGTAAACCTGTGCCAAGGCCACCTCCACAAGGCACAAAACCTATAGGCACAAAACCTGTAAGTAGTTAACAGTAAAAGCACAGTATATGGAACAAAGTAGATTTGTCTTAAATGCAGTATTTAATGTAAATTAATCACCAAACACTTTTACTTCAATGAAATATTAGTATTATCTATATAATTCTGTTAGACGCACTGATGTCACAGACTAGAATACTGTCTTCTGATTGGTCAGTTGAGGCTGTTCCATGTTACTCCCTGGCGTGAAACATTGCACTGGAGGTGAATTAGTGTAACAAGCCTACAAAAGTCTACATAATTTATCTTTGCAGCTAAATTAATATTTTGTATCAACCCTTTTCTTTGATATATTGTACATTAATGTGTATGTCGACTTTATTTTAAGAAAATATTAATGTATCAGAGGGGAAACATAAAATATTTTGGAAGTACTATTGGTTCACTCCATAAAAATTGCACCGCAAGTTTCACTCCAATATGGGAATCAATCAATCAATCAATGATACAAGTACTTGCATAACATGCAAAGGAGTCTATTCGTACAGGGGACCCACGGCTTTACGTGACTGTCCGACCACGGAGCAAGTAGAGTAAAGTTTCTTGCTCAAGGAAACAAGGAGA
>JXSR01S045837.1:0-15180 GCA_000969725.1 Ophiothrix spiculata
GTCATTTTCAAGGTCAAACACAAAAATATTCAAAAAATTCATCCAAGGTCATTTCAAGGCACCCTCTAGTGATCAATAAGTCCAGTAGTTATATACAACAAAACTATCCTTTTCATCCATTCGCATCGGTGGTCTAGTGGTTGTCAGGTTCGCTCAACCTTCTATAGGTACCGGGTTCGAAACCTGGGGTCAGCCATGCGGGTGTTTTTTTTTTCAATTCTTTTTGGAGTTTGTAGAAGGAGGGGACGGTCGCCATTGTTGGGGGAGACAGTGTATTGTTCATGAATTCATTTAAAAAAAAAGAGAATAGATACAATCTTGCACCTTGATGAAATAACGACAGAAATACTAATATATATTTATTTCAAAAAGTTGCTTTTAATATAATCAAATTCAGTCATGATATATGTATATATATCATTGTTACTGTTCAAAACACATTCATGCTTTCCACCGTTTATATTTTGATATACAGCTGCTATCAAATCAATCACAGACCTGGTCTGTGTTTCAATCCAGCAATTTGAACAATGGAAGATATTGGTTAAATTTTAAAGGGGAATATGTCCTTGCCGCCATTTTGATTTTGACCGCTGTGTAGATCCTACCATGGAATGGTAGGCTCATGGAAGGCAAGTTATTGTACCTCCTGTCATTATACGACTCTGCCCACCATGGATTAGCGGGAAAATTGGTGTACTTTGATCAGCTAGTCCGCAATGGAAACTATTTGAAATGCAGACACGGTTTGCACGTGAAACAAAATGCAAACGCTGTATTTTGTTTCACGCGCAAACAAAATGCAAACGCTGTATTTTGTTTCACATGCAAACAAAATGCAAACGCTGTATTTGCATCAAGTGAAGATTTATGCAATCTGCCTGGACTTTGGGCAAAACTCAGAACATATCCGGAGGTACAAAATCTCTGCTGCATGAGCGACAAGATGGCGGCAAGGACAGATTCCCCTTTATAATTACCTTGGTTCAAATGCTGTGCCAGCAGAAATTACTGATGAAAAAACCCAGATTTTTCTGACAGCATACTTCTTGATATGTCTAAAGCTTTTGACCCAATGGAACATCAAATTGTTTATCAGTAACCAGGGTTTTGTACATGCATGTCTGACATGGATTGCTGATCACTGACAAATGTCATGTGATAATAGTTTTCACTCCAATGTACATGTTCTGCACAATCTTCAGGCAATTGGCCATTTGTCTCATGCATACAGCGTGAACCTGGTGTACTGAGAATTTGATGCTCAATTGATGACAAAGCCCAAATCCAACATTCATATATTTACAAAATATCATATTATGTAAACAATAAAAATATCATGTTCTGTGAACATAAAATACTGATAACAACTGTATATCAAATGAAGGCATTATAATCATAATTAAACATTTTCATGATTATCGTACATCACTTATCATACAAAAATAGTCTTTTATGAAAAATGAGAAACTTTCATAAATCATTCTCTTTTTCTGGATTCACTCTTTCAAAATTGGGTGACTAAATAAAAATGTTGATACCTATAACTGGCATTATTTTGCTTTCATACTTACACCAAGACTTGCATACGAAGAGTTTCAAATGAAAAGGTTTTAATGAAACTGCCTAGTTTTTGTTATTGGTTATGGCAATAAGCTCAAATTGCAATACAATGTCTGTTATCAAGTCCCCGATAACACATAAACTGTGTAATTTTCTAAAAAACTTTAAAATGAAACTGAAAGTACAAGATTTCAAGTTTCCTTCCATCCTACATAAATGCTTGATTGTACATAATTCCAGAGGCTAACATATTTATTAATTGTATTTTGCATACATAAGTAGTGCGAAACATGTGTGTCTGAGTTCCCTACTAGTGCTTGGATACCAAAGGATCGGGAAAACAACTAACTGATGCATTAGTTTTGATCAGCATTGATTTTATGCAGTATCCCAAGCAGTATGCATAAAATGGCACATTCAAAATTACACATACACCATAAAGAAAGTTTTAAAAATATGATTTGGTTTTCTTAAGTTGTGATTGCTAATTGCAACAGGTAATAAAATGGCACATTCAAAATGACTCCTACACAACACACATGAAATGATTTGTTTTTCTGAATTAAGTTGTGACTGCTACTTGCAAAACATCAATGCACTGGTGCATCTTGTGCTGACTACTGATCAGATAATGATTGCCATTTTCTTGGAATGTGACTAAGGGCAACATATTACGATGGGGTATCAAAACGTTTGAAGATCACAGTCATATCAATGACATTTTGTCAGAATAATCATTCATCTCTATGTACATTATGGTGCCAAAATGGTTACTTCCTTACAGGTGGCAATATATGTTGGCAAAGTCACCTCACTAACCACTTGCCTTGCTGCGCTCTATTAAGACCATTTTCATGAGAATCGGACCTAAGGTTATGACGGGGCATTGCGTAATAGCGTGCTGGGTACAACGAAACACCGATTTTCCATTTAAATTACATACAAATCGTGTTTTTGTCTTTCAAGATACGCTTCCACTGTGTTTTTTCTTTTTTCTTTGGTTTATTTGAAGTAAGAACATGTGTAAGCATACTTAGACACACATCATTGCTAAAAAATGCAACTTTTGCTTGAAAAAAATAGCGAAAAACCATGATTTTAGCGATTTTTGGTCATGGTGATTTTCGTGTTTTTTACAAGACGTCACTTCTGTTTCAAAACTTTTTGGTACCAACGGACTCGGGAGGGTCATAGCTATCCACTAGTACCACACACTAGATGTTTCATCGATCGGTTTCTGAGATCTGAAGGGGGAATCAGCCCCCGCTCTGGCTGTGCGATGGGTCAAAATGACCCACTCAAAATTCAGTTGTTTGAAATCATAGTATAGGGTAGGTCCTCCTCTTCCAATTGATACCAAATTATGGAAATCGGTCAACAATTGACATCACAATTACATGATAAAACATGACCAACCTGTAAATGATGATTTTCAGCAAAATACAAAAGTGTATAATAAAAGTGTGTTTCTAGCTCTATTTGTTCTGGGTGATCTTTAAAACTTTTTGATACCCCCTCGTATAGCTAACCTTTTAACATGTCAATGATATTGTAACTTACAAAACCAGAAAAATAAATGCATATAATCTATTCTTTCAACTAGACCCAAACACTATATATCAATCACATATGACTGATTTGATAACAATATATACACTGAAAAATATACACATTATTTCTGGATAACTAAAAGCTTCAAAAATTCGAACAAAGAAATAAGCAGCAACAAAAAATGATTAATAACTAATGGCACCAAAACTTTAACCAAGATATTTCTCTCTTGTTTTTTAGCACAGTTATTAACGCAAATTACTGTAAAGCACTTGAATTTCATGGAATAAATTTTTTTGAAAAAAGCCACTGTACGTTCTTCTATGCATTTTAAATTCAATAATTTAAATCATTTTGCTATTCCAAGCACCATTATTTTTTTAGCAGCAAGATAATTTAGCAAATAGTGACTCTAGCAAAACTAGTTATCCAAACTTTTTCATGCTTTACAGTACTTGTTTAAAAGTGAAGATGAAAATTGACACTCCTTATGGTCTCGACCTATTAGTTTTGGTCAAATAGTATACAAATATTTACTGCTCATGAAGACAAAGTCAGTTCGGCGGAACTCACAATTCGGATATGTATCCAAATTTAGATACTCCGTATTCAAATTCTGATACTCGTATCCGAATTTGGATTAAAAACAGCTGAAACAGGATATCAGCTGAAATTAATATTCAGCTTCGCAGCGCACCATACAGGTATGTCAATAACATTATCATCATCTGTCATCTAAATTCTAAGAAAGTTTTGGCAAAATTATTTTGCTTTCTGTGATAAGGAGCTATCAGGAACATGTTTCGAAGCTGTCCCGCTGGAATTGCACAGATGGAAATGACACAGATAAATTTATCATAAATGCAAGAAAGATGTTCTACATGTACTTGCCAGCTTGCGCTATCAATTTGTTTCCTGCTCCACGACAGGCATATCAGAATTCGGATACCCCTCCATATCCTAATTCTGATACGGGTATCACAATTTGGATACAAAATGTATGTGGGTATCCAAATTCGGATACGTATCCGAATTGTGAGTTCCGCCAAACTGAAGTTGCAAAATATCTACCCAAGGCGATTGGACCGACACCAGGCAACGGTAGTTCCACTCCCACATGAAGTCTCCAGTCACTCAGGTTAGATATTTGAGCCATTACTTGAGTCATTAAGGGCAACTAACAATGTTCATTTTAATAACACATACAAATATCTTGACATAAATAAAAGCAAACAATACTTGCATGGCTTCTTTGACGTATAGATCCCAATAAATGTGGCTGTCCAGCCCGTATGAGCCGTAAATGCCAGAAACTTCATTTTGAGCTACAGGTGGAAATACATGTCAAGGTCGTAATTTGCCGAAATTTGAGTTTTGACTGATTCACAATCCTTGTGCTTACTACAAAATACCAACAAAGTTTCATTTGAAGAAAATGATAGGAAATGTGAAATAAATCTGCATATTTTTAAGACAATCAACAGAAAATATAGGGCTTCCTGATCTTTAAACGCTTTAATCTCAGTTATACGTTTTACTCCCTGACAACCTTTTGACAGACCATAACTTGACTTCTGGAAATCATGAAGTTCATTAAGGTGTCATTTTAATCCTTAAAGCATGGTCTTTGCAAATAATTAAAAAAGTAAAAAATGACAAGAGGTGGCATTTACGGCTGGTTTGGGATGGACGATCACAAATGTTATCATGGCATATATCTAGGGAAGTGGGGAGGAAACAGATTCAATAATTTATATCATGTGATCTAGCATCTCCCAATCAAACGCCAGCAATATTTGTTTATGTTTCATCTTAAAAGTCAAAAGGTTGCATATGCAACATCTAACAGTCTCAATTGAATAAAATAAATTGTTCATAATTATGGATATTAAGGTTATTTGTAGAGCATACATAGTACCTTGTTCATCAAAAAAAATGTCAAAAAGTTCCCAACAATAAAACAATTTCTTTTTACATTTAAATCCCAAATTCAACAAACCTAGAAATTTTCACCTGCTAATAATGCATAGAAATCATCCTTTTCCGCAGCGGTCTGACCTTTGACACAATGGACTTGATGACCATATATAGTCAACATATTCAATTCATAGACATATGGAATCTGGCATTAGCACCCGTCCTTGTTAAGTATAGGCTGAATGGTTATGAAACTGACAAAAACTTAAATATCAGCAGTTGAAAATTTCAGATTACTAATGTTGTGATCTAAAGCTTAATCCAATAGATCTCTTTTTTACCAACACATATTAACTCTTACCGTAAACAAAAATAAAATGATTTAAACCGCAATTGAAATAATATCTGAATATTTTAGGCACAACATGTATAGAGAATAAATGCTCTGTATAAGCATGCAACATTGGTAGAATTGAAGAGTTTATTTGCAAACACCGACAAGTGCCATCACAGGTAGTCCATCTAGATGGACCTCACAAGCGAGCACCGTAGGCGTGAGGTCCATCAACTTACACACCAAACCCCCTGCTGGGTTTCTCCTATAGAAAATTGGTGACCAGTCAATTCTAGCTAAACAAATAGAGGTATTATGTAATAGATGGTTATATTTGACTCAGACTTGAAAAATAAAAGAAATGCATAGGTTTTTGGTTATCACAAACTCCCCCTTCTTGAGTTACAGGGTAGTATCATATTTCACTTGCCTTGGATTTCCAAGGCAGGATTTGTTGTAAGTTGATGGACCTCATGCTTCGCGTTCGCTTGCGAGGTCCATCTGGATGGACTAATCACAGGTTGAACAGAACATATCACTCTGAAAAAATGGCATTTATTGGTTTTTGTAAAATAACATTAAGTTTTATCGGGTAAACATACTGGTGATTGTCTGTCTTTGCAAAATAAATATTTTGATATTAAAATCTAGGAAGTGCAAAAAAAATGCCACATTTTTTGTTGTTGGATGGCTTTGTTTGATTTTTGCAAATAAGCTCTTCAGTTGTTAAGCTTGCATAGTTATTACTCTGATCAAATGGTAAACCATAAGGTTAACACTCCTTTTCAACGCAAATGCAGCATGCAGGGAAATCCATTAGCCAATAGGGCCCTGTACTCTGAATTTTTGTTTACATTGTCAAATGGAATAGTGACTTTCAGTTCAGTGCACACACAGAGCTTTAGCTGCTTTCAGTATCATAACATTATCAAAACTAAATTGGCAATTGAAGGGGTGAATTTTTGGCAATACAAAAAAAACTAAAGCTGCAAGTGACTACAAAAACTTAATACAAATTACAAGTTAATGGGGTGCTATTGGCAATTTGATAATGGAAAAATCTTGGGGCCAAAGTGCATAACCCACCACCGCCTGTCCCAAGTCAGGGCCAGCCGCTTAGACAGAAGAATGGAGTTGTAGGTATAAATAGCTATATGTACATGAAATTGGTATAATGCTTTAAAGATGATGAAAGTAGAACAAGCAAGGTTGTGGTTGAATTTCCATAGTTGTAATCTCAGTGAATCGCAATTGGTAATAAAAAATACTTCCCATTTTTCATTGAGATACAATGTGCATGACATTAGCATAACACCGTCATCGAGGAATTTTCAAAATCATTTTCCCTTTTTCATTTTTTAATGCCAAAAACAAATAGGCGTTAATAAAAGAACAAACAAGTGAAGTCCTGACTATAGCCCTTTTCAAAATCCATTCGGAAATCTCCGGAACGTCAATCACGTGGTCATTTTTTCAACCAATCATGTACAAGCTCATTAGTATGCACGATTTTGTCAACAAAATTTTCCGAAAATTTTCTCACATTTTCAGTGCAATGAGAGTGAAAACTTAATATAACCAGACCCATACATTATTAATATGCACTAATTCTGAACAACTTTTGGCTGGTGGTACCATGCACTCACCGACATAAAGAGCGAACTTTCCATTTGAAATTGGCTGATTAAGCTTAAAATTTCAAGTCACATCAGGGTGATCACACTAAAAGTGACTCGTTAGTGCTAACCCCAATTACAAGTTCGAATTTCTACGCAGTCAGTAAACGTGAACGTAACATTCTGGGTGTTGTGTTGGTGACTCACTTTTTCTGTCGGCAATTGCCGGAGAGTGTAAAATCGGCTTCGGGAATTCTCAGAAAGTTGCATTTTGAAAAGGTCTATTGGTTCACCTCCTGTTTCAAAGTAGTATGCCCTGTTTCAAGGAGGTAAAAGAGCACACTATGGGAAATTCAAGCAGCAAAGACAGCACCAATAGAAAAGGATCACCTCAATTCAGAGAAATGCTTGGCAAAGATTATTTAAAGTTTCTCGACTTAGATCTGCAAATATGTCTCCTTTTCCTTACACTACAACCATGGCCAATAATTCATTAAGATTAACTGTCATGCCAAAGGGACCACTTTGCTGTAGCAGGGCAAGAACTTGCAAAACGCTGATCCAGAGTCTGTGTTGTACCCAAAGATTATGCAGGCTCTCTAAACTGTAAGAAAGAATTGTTCATGCTGCTAGCCAAAGATAACCAAAGAAAGCCACTACTGGAGATTCCACTGGGGTCCAATATCTTTCTTTATTTAGGAGGAAGACTGGAGTGCCTGGAGAAGGCCCTGTGGAAGCGAGTATGGGTTAAAAATCAGTACTGGGACTGGAAGTTGGACAAGGGATCAGTGATGCAAAGCAAAGGAAGCACCGCTGCACTAACCTGCTTTCCCTCTGTTATGTTTAAATACCTTAAACTGGTTTACACCTTACATGAACTGTATGGGTACATAATACCTTATATGAATTATGTTGGATAGTTTAATGTTGGAGTATACCAAATATGAACTGTATGGCTATATACTTTCAGATACCAAGAATAAACCTGTGAATAAAACTGATGTTGCAAAAGACTACAGATATCATTACAATTGTAACTGAGGATATATCTAATATGTAAATGATTGTATACTTGAGGATCAAAGTGAAAATATGTACAATTTCATATATAAATATATATAAGCGAGTTGCATTGCAGAAAGACATGATAAAGATATACTATTCATATACGTGCTCGAGTTCATTGATAGTGCAGAATATCTACAGTGGAAAATCAATCGATGCTATGGTTTCTAGAAACATAAATAGATGCATGTGCAATATCATCAAAGAATTTATAAAGAGGAATCAAAACTCAATTTGATTGCCGTGTAAAATCCTATGGGATGGCAGCCATCGTGGATTGTCACTCATGGATACATGGATGCATTTCACGCTTCTGCATGTCACACAGGCCAGTAGCCAGGATTTTTTCAAGGGGGTGCGGATATTGAAAAAGTGGACCTTATGGAGGAAAAATGTTTGTTTTGGTCGACCCTAAAATAATTTTAGAGATTTTGACAAAGTGACAAGCTAAAAAAAAAGGTTTTCAGTGGTTTTCTCAAGTATTTTGTGTAGTATTTTATTTTAAAAGAAACGACCTACATTTACGTGTTTTGGTGTTCTTTTGGTGGACATTTAGTGAATTTTTAAAAATCTTATTTGTACATTGTCAAATTTGGAGGGGGGGGGTTGCGACGCCCCCACCCCCCCCCCCCCCCCCCACCTGGCTACGGGCCTGATGTCACACTTGTAGACTCTTTGAAATGGGATCATGGGAAAATTTGACATATCAATAGATACGGACATGGTTTGCACGCGAAATAAAATGCACACTCTGTTTATGCCTTAAGTGAAGATATACACAAACTGCATAGCAATCAGGGGTGTTTCCGAACAAACTAGAGGTTCAATAACTACACTCTATAAATCTTAAAGTATGCAACAAGTAACCAGACTCCATTACAAGATCCATAGCACATCACTCGCATTCTACAACATTGTGAACTTGTGGTTTTGTATTGTGTAAGAGACTGGTAATGATTGATTAGGATTGATTGAGACCAAATCACTACGTATTAATATTTTTGTATGTGAATCGTTCATGAATTTGGTATTATTTTTGGCTAATTTTTTGCTACCACATGGAGAATCATTCAACATAAATTTATTTGAATATTCAGCAAGATTTGGTACGTGCTTATGATTCGAGAAATACGGACTAATGTACTTCGCTGTAAGGTCATATTGGTTTATGTGCGTTAATAGGCTGCCTGTTGCATACTTTCAAGATTTACAGAGTATATGCTTCATATATACCACACAAATGTGCAGTCCATGACAGGCCAGATAAATATAGTATATGTTCTGAGATATATATCCCATCTAAAATCTGTGCCCCAACCTACATAGATTATGATATAGAAAAACACTTGAAATTAATACTCCAAATTTGGCACCATCTTCAGAAGTTAAAAATCCTGGCATCATAGATTATGCACATACAGAAAAACACCCACAATATTCCTCCATACATGGCACCAATTTCTTAAAAGCAAAATCTTGGCACATCAACAAAACATTGTGTAACGCTACAACTCAGATGAGCAATCTTAGCACAAATTGATAAAACATGTTTAGATGCTAAAACTCTTGATGAGTTGATGACTTCAAGTTGTCTTAATCCATATGATGGAATTTACAAATTGTTATGTAAGAGTAAGAAAGTTATATCTAAAATAGCTGCCATTTTTCATAAATTTTCATAATATATGTAGTGTCCAAGCTTGGGTCAGTTGCTTTTGAAATGGTTCTTCAGGTCACACCATCACCTGATGAACCATATCAAGAGCCACTGACATATGAGACACAAATTGTAAAGGGTTTTACCTTCTAGTGCCGAGGTGTAATTGTTACATATGGCAGCCATTGCAGATACCACTTTCCTTGCACTCACATAATAAAGCACCTTGGGTTCTGGGAAAACTTGTTACAAGGTAAAGCCTACAGTATTTATATTTATTAAGTTTCCCTGCGTACTGCATTGTGTAACTCGATCATTACGCGCACGATTGTCGGCGCTTCAAAAGCACTGGAAATAGACCAATCATGTGCAGTAATAAGTGCATTAACGAGTTGACTTTCACGTAAACCACAGAAGAAACAAGCGTCGTCCTCAAAAAAAACTGCAAACGGAGAAACTTAATTCTCAAAAAAATACTGTATATGTTACTTATTTTTGATATATATCCATGATATGATTGTGAGAACTATACAATAAGTAACATGAGATTAGAGCATACGTGATAAGGGGGGGGTGTTAAGATCACATCATGGGGTTAAGATCACATCATTATTATACATTTTCATTATACAAAACTCTCTTGTTTTCCTACACCATTATTATTTATGCATAACATAAAATACTTGATTGTCTTACAAATATAACTAGTTATCTTCATCATTCAATAAGATTGTCTTATTGCACCATTAAAGTCATTTGTGTCACTGTGCTTAATTATACAAAGATGATTACAACTAATTTACTGTTGTCTTTCTAACACCTCTGGAGCTTGACTGTTGATTTGGGTGTGAGTAGCACTTTTCACACTCTTGACTGAATCTGATCAAAATGTGTTCTAGATCCACCCTTTGGGATGGTCACACATGTCAGGAACGTTACATACATTTTCTTGAACTTGAACATGGAATCAGTTTCTTTAATGGTTGCACAACCTTAAGATCAATAAGATAATCCTATCTGAACTAAAATATTCTTTATACCACATATTTATAAATAAATTGTAAACACAGGTGATTTATAGTACACTAAGACTCCCCTGACTTGTAATTCCACGCGGCCTCAGCACATACAATTTGTTCTAATCATTGGGTGAAATCACTTCCCTGGTGCCAAAAGGCTTATTGCAGCCTATATTGATTGGCACAACCCTAGCTTGAACAATTCACACCCCCATATATAGAATATACAGTTTTTGTACACTCAGCTCCAGCTGGACTCGAACATGAAACAATCAATACAGCTCATGTTCAACAGTCCAAGAACTAACCAACTGAGCCAGCTAGAAACTATATTTATCATGAAATACAGCCAATAATAGATTAATTTTGACACGCATGAGCAAAATCATTCAAGTCGTACATGCTTGACAACTTGTTTGAGCTACTGGGCTAAATCTAGAAAACAGAATTTTAACCTGTTTCTTAATGTTGCAAGGTCAAGGTATTCGTATCCTGTTAAAATGATAATCAAACTATAAACATGCTCAAGGTCAAGTAAAGATCCATGTAATATTTCATGACATTTGTGACTTATTGTGATCAACCATAGCACATCTTGCACTGAATTTCCACACAGAAATAAAAGGTCACCTAGCTTCAAGCATAAATATCCACAGTTTTCTTGATACGATTCACTGAACTGAATTTTAAGTAGAAATCAATTTTCCCATCTAGCACTCTCTATCTTTTTTCATGATCAACAAACAAAATCCAAACAATTATATTCTTTGTATGTCCCATACTGACAGCAATGAGTATTAGAGAATGAAAATGTTCATGGATGTACTTTTTTGTAAATACAACTGCAACATTCACAGAGTGGTCTATCAACAAGAGCATACATTTTCAAGCTGGGACCATAAATCGTAGGTTTTATGGTCCCAGTTTTCAAGGCTGTAATGTCGGCATGATTGCTGCAGATTTTGCTTATGCATTCAAAAAAATACATCCATAAAACTGTGATGTACAGGTACTCATTTAACAGCTTTAATCATAACAATCAAAACATTGATAAATATACTCTTATTTACCTGGGATCAAGCAATATTTTAAATCTACACATCCAGAAATGTACTTACTCAGCGCACCCAACATTGCTGGTGAAACTATGATGTAGACCTTGGTTATAGATAAATTCAACCCAAAGTCAGACAGTTCTGTGTGTCTACATTTAAATTATTACCTTGAACATTGAGTTAAATGGCAGAAAAAACAAAACAAATAACCTATCTCTTACTTTGTTGAAGAAGATATTTTGTCAATATTATTGTTAGAATAATGCCAGTTTTGTTCATTGTTACCCCATCTCATGGAAGCCCATTAAGAACATCAAATAGAGTTGTAAATAGTTACTTTACAAAATACCAAACCGTAATAACAAAACTGACATTCTCAATGTCATATATATAAGACCATATCCCATCGATATAAGTCCTATAAGTTAGTACCAAATAAGGCAAAACCTGGTTATTAATACAAAAATGCCAGAAACGGGAAGAAATATGAAAATTACTGGTACATATGTCAATTTGGTCCCAATTATTATCAAATGTTTCAGATGCATTTTAAGGCTTACGTTTATAGAGCACAGAGCAGAAAAAGATTTACAGAAATTGCATTTATAAACAGAGCAAGCAGAAATGTAGCATGAAAATAAGTTTTCAATTTACAAGACAAGAAACTAAATGCTGGTTTTTGCACATGACATCAATTATGCAACACAAGAATTCTTGACCTAAAAACATTGGATCGGATCAAACATTTGGGAAATTATCATTAAAAATTAGACAAAGACAAGACAAGACAGTCAGTAAAATTACTGACCATCCAGCATTTTGGACTCTGGACTTTGGCATCCCAAGAGCTAAAGTCTACCAACTAAGCTAAGGGTCAGATACAGAAGAGCGGACAATTTAAAAAAAAAATTGGTCTCCAGTTCTATTCTAAACCATCATGTAGCATCTATTAAGCATTTCTTAAACAATTAAATATAAAAATTTCCACACACATTTGATCCAATTCTCTGCTGGTAATTATCAAAATTCCGAATAGATTTCAAAAATACTTTATTAGTTACTCCCGTCTTGCAAATCAAAAACTCTCAATATACCAATGACATTGGTAAAGATAGAAACCAACTTGACTGTTTAGTACAAAGATTTGCACCAAGGAATAGTATATTTATTTCTTCAAGCATGTATTTAAATCAAGTTAATACCAAAGAAATTTTAAAAGAGAATCTGTATTCTCTGCCATCTTGCTGTCACACATGGGTCCGAATTATTCTGACAAACAAAGTAAAATGTCGTATGTGCATTGCAGATCAATTGCACGCTACTCTCCTTTCCCTAGGAAAAATCCTGCACAAATGAGCAGACGACCAAATCTTAAGCATAACACAAGGCAGTATCTACTCTATCAAATATATGTACATACAACTTTCTAGCATGGGAGTGGATTGAAGTGAAATTGCATGATAATAGGATGTATCTGCTATGCCTTATAAATGCACATGCTGCGATTTTACTTTGTGGGCCAGAATTGTACCTCCATATTGTGGTCAATAGAGAGCCATCTGGTGGGCACTGGATGAATTTTAAGTTGATACCCCTTTAGTCCTGCTCTGGCACCAAATATTATTTTAAGTGTGAGAAACATGCTTCAGTTTGCCAATTTGTTGACATTCCATAGGCCATATTAACCAGGGTTAGTACACTTTTTCACTTACAAAATTCAAGGACTTTTTCAAGAAGAATTCAAGGACTTTTCTCCTTGTCAGCGGCGGCCGACGGAATATGTGTCAACAAATAAAATAAATTTGGTTTTGCTCATTTTTGGATAAAAATAATTGCATGGTAAATTCTTTTGTCATATTAATTTTTAACATTTCTGACATTCAAAAATTCCAGGACTTTCAAGGACTTTTTTTGATAAAGTCAGTTTTTCAAGGCCTGGAAATTGCAAAATAAAATTCAAGGACTTTCAAGGATCCGCACTAACCCTGCTAACTGCATTACAGTCAAGTTGCTTTCTACAGAATGGAAAATTCCATTTATAAATTTCCATTACCAATGTCTTTTAGCATATAAATTTGTCAAATATATATTCAAAATAGCATATTTTGTCCACACTAAATCTTTGATCCAGTGTTTTATATATATAATTTTCTATACAATACAAATATCCACAAGCCAAAATGGCTTCTTCACCTTATAATTATACTTATGAACAAAAATATGGTAACAAATACTATAATACAGCCATCAAGTAACTAAATTTTTAAAATTTACAAAAATTCATCAGAAAGTTTTTGTTCTTCCGGAATGAAATTACATGATATTCATATAAAATTATTAACAGTATTTCCATGCAGTAATTGGCATGAAAATCCTCTAAAGGAAACACAACAATCAAGATATTTGAACTTTTAGGTCCATATGCACAAAGAGGTTTAAGATTTAGTTTAGGAATCAATGGGGCTCTCCACTCGGAATCGTCAAATGTAGATGCATCTAGATCAATGTAGATTTCAAAAGTGCAGATTGTGTTCACACGATCGCGTGTCAATCTGACTTAACTCCAGTTGCGCATATTGACACACTGGGGTGTGAGTGTGCGTAGAAATAACGCAACTACGCGTAAGTACATGCGCAGTCACCTACGCTCGTGCGATCGTTTGCTGAAGTCCAGTTTAATCCAGATGCATCTAGATGTGCCAAGTAAAGATTAATTTGTCCGTGTGGCGAGCCCCAGTATGTATTTATTTCACCAATTACCTTCTATTTTTGTATTTTTTTCTTAAAATCCAAGTTAAAATATACCCAAATTGATCTGTCTGTTTTTTTGCACACAAGCTGAGTCAGAATTATGTTATAGAAGTAAACATCGTAAACAAATGCGTCTTTGCATGCATCATTTTTGTGGCATTGTTTTAATATGGGAAAAAGATGCTATGTTTTGTGCATTTACAATGGAAAATACAATGTCACTTGATTTCTCCTCAAAGACTATCAAAAAAGACCCAAGGTTTATGTAATTTTTTACAGAATCTCCATTGCTAAATCTTTCAGATTTTAATTCACTGAGACATCAATGAGTAAATTATACCATTCTGAAGGGTATTTATTACATTTTCAAAATAATATCAATTGATCTTTAATCCATCAGAAATTAAGCAAGTTAAGATATCAGCTACGCCAATTGATAAAATCAGCAAATTGTCTTCAAACAAGGTCTAATTTTTAAACCTCATCTAAACCTTAAACCATTTTAGTGCATATAGATACAAATATGTTTAGTTACCAGTTTGTTCCATTCCCTCACAAAAATTTTCTGTCAACATTACTGTGTAAAATGGAAAGCAAAATGATACACAAGTTTATCATTTCTCATTTCAAAGATGACCTCACAAAGGTCAAG
>JXSR01S045847.1:0-34794 GCA_000969725.1 Ophiothrix spiculata
AAGTAAGAAATATACACGAAATTTGTTCGCATTCTTGTCAGTCGAAAATTGAAACGGAAGGTCCCGGCATTTTTGTCTTATTTTCATGCAAAGTTCATCTGGGGGAAAGATAACTATGCATTGAGCCCACTGCTAGCTATTTTAATATTTATTGACCAAGTTTGTATGATTAAAATAAATGACAAAAATTTAATAGTAGGCCTACATAATATCAATCGCTACACACTGTACACATACACAGTCCAATCGATCTCGGGAACTCTTTGCTTATCAACTCGCGACAAAGTTATAATCAATGGTCAATAAAAATCTTGGGGTCTCGGTGGGTTATAAATTAAATGAGAAAGTTCTCAAGTAGCTTTTGTTAATATCCACTTAAACAACAACCACTTAACAAACATGTCAATAAATTGGTCCCCGCTACTCTCCGTGATTGATGCTTCTATTGTAATAAACTTGCAATGACATATTTTGGAGTTTCACGGCGTTTTATGTACCAAAACGGGGCTGCTAGCGGCGAATTGCGGGGACTAAAACGACGGTAATCATACTAGATTTGGGGTTTTTGGGCACAGCCCCGGAGCGGTGTCGTAACGGATCCGTGACGGAGTCGTATATTCGGACAAACGTAGTTTTATTTTTGATAGGAAAGTGTGAATGAAAAAGCCTTCAGAAAGGAGATAATCACAGCTTGATATTAATGTAAACAAATACCACTTCGACGGAGTTTTTCATTCCCAAAATAAGTTTGAAATAGAGTAAATTCAACATATTTACCACACAAATGAATGCAGCAGTGGAGTGACCTTGGTGAACATTCTATTGGGCTTACTGAAATGTTGCTATGTGTTATGGAAGAGCTTTAACCATGCCCTTTGGCATAATGGTATGAACATTATAAATTTCCAGACAGTCCCCCCTAATTACTCCCCTAAAAGAACTGCAGGAGAGCTTTTGATACGAGCCCCTGCAAACTTCAAATGGAAGTCCCTGCCTTCATAACTTACCTCTATAAATGGCGGTTTACCCGTTGCCATTTCAACAATAGTGCAGCCAAGGGACCAGATGTCAGCCTGTCAAAGATTAAAAAAATCTAAATTAAATATTTTGAGCAAAAAAGATATTCTGACTGAGAATTGGGACAGTGGTGGTATAATGTTCAATTCTGGCATTATTATAATACCAAGGTTACAAATTATACAGGTCACTCTAGTATGCACAAATGACCTAGCCACTAGTGCAAAGACTTGTCTATCCAGATATAGGTAGGAAATACCAGGCTGCATATTCAGCTATACGCCTTGGAAGTATCATGCAACAAGCATACTCTGTTACAAACTCTATAGCATATCCCTTGTATTCTACAACATTGTGAATTGGTGAAACTGTTTTGTGTAAGAGACTAGTAATGATTGATTAGGATTAATTAAGACCAAATCACTGCGAATCAATATTTTTTCACATGAATCGTTCATGATTTTTTGTATTATTTTGGGCTAATTTTGTTGCTAACACATGGACAAACATTAAACATAAGTTCCTTTGAATATTCAGTACAATTTGGCATGTTGTTATGATTCGAGAAATAAGGACTAATTTACTTCCCCTTACGGTCAAATTGGTTTATGTGCGTTAATCAGCTGCTTGTTTCATACTTCAAGATTTACAGAGTTTAAGTGCAATGGCATCATCATCCATTGAAATCAAAAAAGGTTTTTAAGGCCCAAAATCAACTCCAGTACAAAGATAAAGGTGCGCATACAGATAATCCCCACTTCTACTACCCAATTTGGACTCCATGTCAGAAAATGTCAAGTGTCAAGTCTGGTATTTCCTCTTTTTAAATCTGTGTATCTACCTGCAGCTTCTGTGATCCATTATTTCACATCAGAAGCACAAACCAAACTTATCAAAGAAATGCCACAATATAAGGTTGCCTCTTATATAGGGAATAACAAGGCTCAATGATGGTAGTCACAATGGTGATTGTGCAAATTTCTTGTAACGCGTAGTTAAACGTGGTGCGTCATGCAAAGATCGCCATTTTGTCAACCTCTTTATCAAAACCTTCCACTCACGAACGATTGCCGTGTAGTTAGATAGGGCGAGTGAGAAGGCAAGTTGTGTATTCTTCTGGTCAAAATTTTGACTAATTATGATCAGCCGTTACCTGCGATGATGGGCAGTCTGAACCATATAGTGAAGCGCCCACATCGAGGGTACCAGCGTATCAGTCAGCCTGCTGGCTATAACAGGATGCCTCACATGATTGGTTCCAATGAAACATATTGCCTCGCACATAGCTACATAAAACAATACTCTACAATCCCTTAATATAAGATTGCCAATCATTGCACTCTAACAATACTGAATTCTTTCAAGCACATTGACACAAATATACATTTGGTTGATAGGAAGTTGTACAAGGCAGGTCAGGATGTGGTCTACAGATAATCTAGACTTGAATTTTACAATCAGGATGTGATTTAAAACCCATCCTTCCCATCTATTTGAAAATAGAATAAATGCATGATAAAAAAAATCATTTGGTTTTGATCATATGTTTTCAAGATTGGAGCTTTACCAACTTTTCAAAATATCCACATCTTGCTATGTACTATAATGTTTGAATATTTTGCAATGTGGTCATTTTGGAAAGAGCTTTACAAACACACTTAGTATATAATGTTACTCTTAATTTGCAATTGTGACACAAATAATGAGATTTTTAGTTGTCACTACTGGGTGAAGATTGTACGCTATATAATGTAACCTCACAGCCATATTCTAAAGAGGCTTAAAATCACTGGAACTTACCGGCTGTCCATGGCCTCTGATACCTTTGTCTATAACTTCAGGGGCCATGTACTGTAGAGTACCTATAGAACAAAAAAATTATAACATTCCATTATTTAAGTCATTAAAACTCCTACAAAACCTATTTAAGAGAGCATATGTCATGGAGGTGTGCAATAATAGGGCCATGGTGAATGGTAGTTACTAAAGTCTATCTTCTAAATAAGCTACCTGAAAATCGCGTGCTAGCACGTAGAGACACCATGCGTGTATCGTACGTGTAAGTATATTTTCCTTATAATAACATGGTAGTCGCAAGAAATTTGTATGTTGCACGTACGATGTAAGTAATTACAATGTGCACAATGTACAATGCACACAGCCACTCACGGTCAGGGGTGCCGTGTGCACAACGTACTTACACTGTGCGATCAACATGCATCCTCCCTGCATGTGCCACCTTTTTAGAAAACAAATGTAGAGAACGTGGCCTTTCAAAAAACGTACAAACCAAAAAACGTAAAACGGGTTGTGACCACCACATAAGTATGTGCAATGATGGAAGGATTATGACAATTCACTGCACTCACATTGAATGGTAGTTTGTTTTATGATGTATGGAAGGAGGAATTGTGGATACTATTTCAAGTGATGCACTTGTCTGTTTTATGCCTTGGTTGCATTCAGATGTCCATGATTTAAACTGTTTCATAACTTCAATAACAGGCTTTCCTTCAATTGAATGACAATCTGTGGAGTGGTTATGTACTGGTACCAGACTATATACACGAATCCACCAAGCAATTACTGTGTTTGGCCCTCTATTGAGAGAACCACAATTATCACTTACCTGGACATTTGAATGAAATAAGTAATACATGAACTACATACTTGACAGCATGTATTGTGCTTTATGAAATGTATCAAATTCACTGGTTGTTATTAAAGTATCTCCGATCTTGGGACACCGCATTTCGTCATCCGAGACACTGCAGTAATAGTTTAATCAAATTGGTCTACAGTCAAAAGCAAGTTTATTGAATAAGTGCTAAATTTTTATTGAATACTTGTGGATTAAATGTCAAGCTGGTACCAGGTCTGTTCTGCCCAAGTTAATGACTCTCACATACCATAAAGGAACTGTGAAATTGCTGGAAAATCAATTTTACAATAAATTAAATGTTCCTACCAGTGAATGATTCAAAATACTACACCAGCAAGCGTTTTCTTAAGTGGACACCGGGCGATTTTACCATATGTTCCTGGCTTTTTGCGCCTGGGTGGACAGAAAAAAAAATACCCGCGTGACGATATTTTTTCCAACAACAGCGCAGAGTATTGCCGTATACAGTTGTTTGTCTCTAGTACAAGTCAAAACTTGTGAAGAAAATGATTCGAAACATTTTGGAAAAACAATACATAATCATCAGAAGAAAACAAAAGAAGATCTTCTTTTACTGATAAATTCTTTTCTCAGATTTCTGGCGCCTGGTCCATGTCCGCTTAAGAAAAAGCTTGTATGCCAGAATACTGAATTGTTTACAAATCTATTTTCCTGCATGAAAACTAGACATGCCTACCTTTAAAAGAATCAGCACATGGGTTGATCCCTGCCAGTCTCTTTGACGTACCAAAATCAGATATCTTGACGACACCGCTATAAGTGTTGACTAGTACATTGTCTCCTTTGATATCTCTGTGCACAATTTTCTGATCATGCTGTAATGGAGAAATAATGTAAAGAATGAAGACATTTGTCAATTTGCTGGGTGGCTGTTAGGCCTGCAGATTTCGGGGGGTTTCACTCCCGGAACTTGTATTTTATTTTCGAACGGGTACCTTGGACTTGAATCGTATTTTAAGATTCAAAATGTAAGTTGAAAAGGCACCAGTCGGAAACACTGAAGTAGTGCACAAGTACCAAAAGTTACACTCTAGTCTTTGTACTATACTGTAGGGCACATTTCAGGCTTAAAAATGGCTGATTTAATACCGTACTGACGCTTGTATAGTCCCACCATTTTGTTACCTCAGATTTTATTCAAATAACGGGTGGGATTTAAATCGGGGAACTTACATAAATTGACGTTTAATGTGGTAATATTATTGTTGCTGCTTCATGGAGTCGCCGTTTTGAAGAAATGGCAGGTTACTACAATCACGATTGCGCATGTCTGACAAGTATGATAGCACCGTTATATAACTGCAACATCGCCATCTGTTTACGAACATTACAATTGCGCATGTCTGATAAGTATGATAGCACCGTTATATAACTACAACATCGCCATCTGTTGACGAACATTCAACAGATGCAACAGATAGTTAACACAGATTACGATGTTTGAAACGAAACATAGAGAAATCGGCGATCTTCCTGCAAGAGACATCGCATGTTTGATAAAGTTTGCGACTATTTTTGGAAGTAGATTTTGATATTTGATAATTTTTAAGGTCATTTAGCAACTTATAGCCACTAGTGAAATGATTATTGGAATATTTTGGTAATGATAATTTGGCCAAATACCAATAGGTCAAATCACTGTTTTTCGGGTTTTGAGTAGGCAAATTTGGGACCCGGGACTCGAAACACAAACGGGACTCACTTGCAGGCTTAGTGGCTGTTGTTGTTGTTTTTCTCTGTTGCATTTTTTGTTTTGTTTTGTTCAGTTTTTTCTCAAGTCCAAGTCTTGAACTTACACTGTTTTGTGCATATAATCAGTTGTCAAGCTCAGTGAACATGACCAAAATTTACATAATACTGATCAAAATTTTATGAAAGCACACAAATGAGACAAAACATTAAAAGCATGCATATTCTTTGGATTAAGTATTTTTTAGAAAACTTCATCTGCACTCACTGACTATCAAAGGTTATGAGCAAAATCAATATATACGCACAATCAGATAAATTATTACTAAACTTGTACTTGAGCTCAAGTTTTGGAAAATTCTGCTTTAATTGTTATTAAATAATGTCCCTGCAGGGTAGCAAACTATGACCACCTGACCACAGTATGGACAAGACTGTCCGACCTCAGCAATATGAGGTAAAAATGTTTGTCACAGGTGTTAATTGATGGAGATTTTTTTTTAATCTAGCATGCTGGCAGCTCTTGGCTGAGTGAGTTTTGGAAAAACACTCATGTAGCACCATATAATATGTCAAACTGAATTCACAAATCCAGACTTACCAAATATTTCAGACCTTCAAGGATTTGCTTGGTATAATAAATAATAGTGTCTTCACGGTCCTTAAGAGGACCCCATTTGGACCTTAGTAATGCTGATAAACTTCCTGCATGGGGAAAAATTAACAGGATTATTATTAAGTTTTGTTCACTAATAACCTGATTGTTAGCGCAATCCATTGTGTATTCTGTAAATAAAAGATTTTTTTCTCCCTTACTGTCCCGCCATTTTTTTCTTTGTAGTGCTGTTTCTGTTTAGTCTCTTTTTTATGCTTTTAAGGTTTCCCTTTATTTGATTGTTTTGCACTATTGAATGTTGCCAGGCCACTGTGTTATAAATGAAATCAAAATACACACAACTCTGCTATATAATAGAATATAGAGCATATTTCATCCAGATGTTTTGATCAACAACTTAAGGCTATATCACTTTAAGGGATGTAAGTGACAAAACCTTTAAAGGCCTGAAGAAGTGAAGGAAAGGTCTGAAAAAGGTGTAAAAATGTCCAAAAATAGGCTGAAAATGAATAAAACAGCATAAATCTTATCAACAGATGGGCTTGAATACTGGCATCCTTGACTTGACCTTTATTTCTTTCTATATCACTAAAATATCAATATGCGGATGGAGAATATGAATCAAGAAGTGTTGAGGGGATGATAAAAAGTCTTAAAATTAATAAAAGGGGAATTATTACTCACAGCCATTTTTATGTCATAAGCGGAGTTGCGATTTTGAAAACAAATTCTGCAAGTATAAATCTCGTCTTGATTTAAAAACAAGGTGACTTACCACCCGGTACTTGCTCCATAAATATTCTTAGTGTATCCCCATTAGTGTCAGCACCAAGATATTTCACTATATTTCTATGAATAAGCCGTGATTGCAAAATAATTTCTTCTTGAAGCGGTTGTACCTCCCTGGAAATTATAAATGAAATAAGTCTTGTTAAAATTTTGATCTGAATATATGGGTTTAATTCAGAGAATATCTGGAAAAGTCGTGGAATTTCCATCAGCCTAGAAGTTGGGTACAGTTGGGTACATTGCACTCTTTGACAAATTTATGTGATGGGACTGCCACACCTCCAACACAGCAGGTCTGTTGCCTTCCCAGCATTGAAGACAAATTGGTCAAGACATGCAATGGGAGTTAATGTCATGCATAAGGACATGACATGGATTACTCAGTAGATTAAGACTCTCTGATGACTACAGGGTTGGTAGGTTTTACTGCCAGGAGGAATCATCAATTTAGACCAAGCAAGTTACATGAGCTGAGGTACTTTGGCCTGTGAAAGAGAGCAATTATCCATATTGGCTTTCTCAATTAGCAATCATGAAGTAGTTGTTCAAATAACCGACCATTAGAATCCTTGACTGGCTTCACAGACGATCAAATATGGGATGAAAAACACTTTCCTTTATTGGCTCAGGCGGCCCGAGGAGACGCCCATCTCTAAATTTATAATTTTTCCTAGGTGTCCTAGTCTAACATGTCTAACACTTACAATACACTCTTTCTTTCTTAAAGTATCTTATCCAAGGGATACAAATTGCAATAAGTTATATCCATAATCCTAGAACTGAAGGGTTTACTGAGAATTGAATAAAATTGGTAGAAAAATGCAAGATGCATATTGCATTGTAGTCAAGTAATTTAAGTACCATCAGCACACTGTGTTGGGTCCAAGGGTTTGGTCACTACCCATTTACTGAGTGTCAGTCAAGACATGCACATAGGTACCAAACTTTAGAGTGCAAATAGTCAAGTTCTCTTACTATATTTTCTTTAAGGCCAAAGAAAAAAATAGTATGTCTCAGCTTCCTGCGCGCATAGCTTTTAAAAATCCAAATTTAGCGCATTTCTTTTTTTATAGGTTTTTATGAGATTTTCATTTTTTTTCATCTTTTTTTCCTACTACTGGAAAACAAGTTAAATAAACAGCCGCGACAAAAAATAGTGGCCGAAAAATGCAATAAAAAAAAATTAGGGGGTATTTCAGCATCCACGTAGCCCTTTTTTACTTTTAAAAAAAAAGAGCATAGCGCTTAGAGTTTTGACCTTAAGTAAGCTGAGACAGAGTTCTTTTTTTTGGCCTAATCTATAGTTTTATGAAAATCAAATACAACATAGGTTTATAGGCAAAATACAAATTTATTGGACAATTTAAACAAAAATCCATGGTAGGCGTTGCATTCAAACAATGGGGCCCTGCACTCTGGATTTTTGTTTAAACTGTCCAATAAATTACTGTTTGGCCTATAGTTCCTAAAAGTCAGTATACAACATTGACTACTTACTGCATATCTCTGATGGGTATTTCTTTGATGGCAATCTTAACCTGAGTTCTTAGATCTTTTGCAGCATACACTTTACCATATGACCCTCGACCCAAGATCACCTTCTTACCACTTTCATCAAGCTCATACTCAACCTGAAAATCAAATACAACATAGGTTTATGGATTTAAAAAAAATAGTAACCTCCTTAAACCTGTAAGGTGGCAGTAGAAGTCCAGAAGAGTTGAGTCATAAAAAACATAATAGTTCAGATGGGCACCATATTTGGAGAGCAAGAAACATCTTGGACAAATAACGCTTGTTTTTATGCAGTCGAAGTTAGCTCAATCGGTTAGGCGCTTGCTTGCGGTGCGGAGGGTGCTGAGTTCGAACTCCGCTGGTGCCAAAAGTTCAGTGTACTTGAAATTCCCTTGGACAAGGAACTAACTGCTAATTGTCTCGTGGAAACCCGTATGAAACTCGTGGAGCTGATCCGGGCAGCGATGGTGCGTATGTGGGCTGATCAAGGTTCAGCCCCCCCCCCTAGAAGTTGCCGCAGAACCTGAAATGATGCTTGGTGTGGAATGGAGCTTACTTGGGCCATAGTGGTCAGTGAACACCTGTAAAGTGTGCAAAGGCCGAGTGGAATTACAATTCTGAGAGGCATAACGCACTATAAATCCCCAGTATTTATTTTATATTTATAAAGATCATGGATTTACTGTCACCATGGATGGAGAAAGAATGGTCATGATTGCTAAAGGCTTTCCAAAGATATGGTTATTTCAATATGGTATAAAATCATTTTGTCCAACTTCAGAATATTTTGATCACATGTCTCATAAAAAGTGAATATGACAATGTCTTTGTTTTTCGTTTTTCACTGACCCTAAAAAGTCTTCTATGGCTTTTAAAGTGTCATTTGGTTTAGTTGAACGTATCATGTTGGAAAAAACTCACTGAAGTCCAGCTCTTGCTGTTAAAAATTTGAATACTCGTATAATGTTAAATATATATTTCTATGAAGTGTGTATGGGGGTTAAGTAGAGTTGAGGGGCTTACAAAGTAAGCTTTGAGACAAACTTAATTTAATTTGACCTTACCTAAAGGTCTAAATTTGACCTATCCAAAACTTAATTTAATTTGACCTTATACAATCACAGAATTCATGAACGCGTCCTCAAAGTCAGGAGCGTAGATAGGGACTGTCACCACCTTAAAAATGTACGAGCGCTCGCATGGAAGTGGGAGACTACGCATTCAAGAATGAAATCCACAAACAATAGCATTATCTTCCATTCCTACCTGTATGGGCTCACTAGACAAATCACTATCGCTATCTACAACGAGTACTTCATCATCGCCTGTAGCAGTCATGCTCTTTATCATCTCATAAAATCTACAGAGAAAAGAAAAAATGGTTATACAGAGGACAAAAAATCCATTATTGAGAGGAAAATTAGACCTTTAAAATATTCCTTAAAATTGGTTTGCTTTCCAAATGAAATAGCCCAAATCGCTCAGTTGTTCAATTAATACTAACATCAATTTATATTAAGAGAGGGGTGAAAAATAATGTTTTTACTGAGGATTTAAGCAAGGGACCTCTTGCATCCCAAACCATTTATACCGTTAACAATGCACCACGATTAGAAAGCCTGGGCAGTTATTTGGTCTCCCTGGCATATATATACCCCATGTTAAAAACATGTTTGAATTTAGCCTTAGGAGCATTTTTGTGATCATAATGAGCTTCAGTGAGGTCCTACTGGGTTTATGTTAAGGTGCAAAATTCAGTTTGGTCAAACAGGATAAACAATTCTCATGAATGGTAAGCTCTAATTATCTCAATTAATGGCAAAATATTTACATTGGCCAATCAGCAAGCATATATCTTGAACTACAAGCTTTAGTTGGTTCAATACATGCACACAACTCATTTTAGCCAATCAACAGGCAGTTCTCATGCATGGTAAGCTTACCTTTGTCTTTGTTCAACGGAAGAAAAAAACACTTGAAAATCATCTGAATTCTGCTGTACATAGATAAATACACATCTGTCATCTCGTTTATACACACTGAAAAGAAAGAAATAAAATCAAGATTTGATGACAAATCATAGTTGGTACCCTAGTCACATCTTGTTTATTTGTTTACCCCGGTTGGTCCGTGACGGACACATGCCATTAGATCCTTGATGAACTCATGGTCTCTTCCAAGATCATACAAAAGTACCAACCTGGATAGCCAGAAGTGGCTAATCTATGCATGCTGGCCAATGCATCTTTGAAAAGATGCTGAAAATAGAAAAGATAGCAAGAAAAAGAGAAAGGGAAAGATAGCCACTCCCAACACAATTGCACAATTTACTCTTAGCCCTTACTTCGTGAGAAATGAAATCAGGAATTCTAATCTCATGTCCCGATCTTGTTTTATTAGCTATAAAATCTGCCTTTTTTCTTGCTTTATGCTAGAGGAAATAAACAAACTCTGTTCAGATCAGAAAACTACTTAAGGATAACTCATCCTTGCACAAAATACCACCACAAACATCAACCCTACTCCCACCCAGCCCCATCCTCAGTTATTATTCTACTGACCTGACCCCTCTAATTGATGATGCCATGAAAAGCCACTCACTGATTTCCTGTAAGAAAAAAAATACAGATTAATTGTACCAAAGTTAAACCTGACGGTGTTTATTTTCAACATTTCTTGTGTAAATTGTTCATCTACATGTGTTAATTTATTTAAGCCATTCATTTGGCTTTAATAAATAAATATTAACTGCTTTCAGGGACATGGTTAAAATGTTTCCCCCAAGGTGATCTCAAAACCATGAATATGCCAAGAGCCTTTGCTCCATGATTTGAGATCACCAAGAGGAAATAATTTGAACCATAACCGGAACAAAAAGCAGTCAGTATTTGTTGTATGTATTGAATATATAGATTTTTGTCATCTGGTTGGGTAACCTATATATGAGGTATATAATCTGTAATAGGGGTGAGATTACTCATATTATGGTTCAGACAGGAATAGGCCTGGGACTTTGCGGGGTAATTTGCTACCCGAGTACCCAACTTATTTTCCAGTTGGGTACCGTATTGATAATTGAGCATTTACAATGCAATGTTAGAACGGGAAGTTTGACGGGTCTACTACGACCATACGATGTCTAAATTATCAAAAAAATTGATTTTTCTCCGATTGTGGTCGTGATTTGTCATGTTTACTTCGATCAGATGATGATTTTATCATAAATTTTTGGACACAATTTTTTTGTTCAAAATTCTATATCATTTTATTGTTCAGATCGGGTAATCTGTCGGCAGATTTTGTACCCATGTAAGCTCATGACAGGCAGGTACCCTGGTTTTAGTCCCAGGCCAAGACAGGGATATGTTGCACAAGTATAATAACCACTATAATACACATTTTTAAGGATCATTTGGTTGATAGATGCCCAATTTTTCTGAGGAATTTGTGAAGTACAATTTTTCACAAGCTAATTTTCAACAAATTTCATGCAATAACCAGAAAATGTTTGACATTCTGAAAATAGATGAATGAGTTGCAATCAGATAATAAAGAACCATGCTCAAGGAGTTAACAATGAAGTGGCCATACACTGATTTTTAGCCCGTAATCACATCACTTATCAGTTAGAAATTCATACGGTGATCGAGAAGAATTGGCATTTTGGGGTGATTTTGTGATATGTTAACACCACATTCAGTGAAATATTTATGAGGTATAGTAAAGCAAATACAACATGGTTTATTTCGAGAAGTATTGAAAATTCCTGATCCCTCGGTGTTGGATGCGTGTGACTAGTTCCCGACGTGAATGCGTGCCACTTCTTCCATCCGTTTCGTGTCGGGAACTAGTCACACGCATCCAACACCGAGGGATCAGGAATTTTCAATACTTCTCGAAATAAACCATGTTGTATTTGCTCGGGATCAGTAATTTTCACTACTTCCATCTATATCATGTTGTATTTGTATAATACTTCCCCTCAAAACATATTGCTCTTGTATACTCACCTTACATCCGTCAGGAACCCCGACGTGCCATAATCTGAGAGACTGGAAAGCAAAACACAGGTAAATTAAATCAATTATGAAAATACAATAATTTGTCACACTTAATTTGTTGGTTGTTAATAAAGACTTCAGGACTAGGAATTTATTAAAAAGGTGGTTACTTCGAATTAATCAATTTACTCAAATTTTCCTTTATTTTAAAGGGGCATTGGACAAGTTCAGCATCATCCCCAAACTTGTTCCCCAGCATTTTGAGATATTTTAGCATCATTTGAATTATTAGTGGTAATAATGACAGCATTAAGTTTCATTGTCAAATTCAAACCCTATACATCAAAATAGTAAGATATTCTTTTATTTTTAATTATTGTTGTCGACAATGATAAATATTGCCCTCTATAGTTGAATTTTTAAAATTGACCTTTTCAGGAGATCTAATGCAAACTCCAAATTTCTTTTGATGTATCTGCAATCTCTTATGTGAAAGGAATGTTTAATTACAAATTTTGGTATCTTTCTTGATTTATAGCATCAATAAATTCATTTAAAGAATAGCCTCATACCCAAGATCAACAAACACAATAAAATTCAAATTTTAGACTTTTCTCAAGGTTTTGATCAAAATTTCCCTAGTATATGGTAATTGACTGTTATTTTCTAACATGATAAGTGCAAATCATACTCAAATACAATTAAAAATTGTGTCTAATGCCCCTTTAAATCTCACAAATGACCTTTAACCAGATAGAGAATAACTAAAGATCCAACTTACATTTTCTTCTGGACATTCATCATCCTGGTTAATGGTGACATAACTTGGTTTAAATACTTTATTTGGTTCAAGAACTAGAACCTGTAAAACGATAAAACCATGGTTAATTGTGACATAGCTTGGTTTAAATACTTTATTTGGCTCAAGAACTAGAACATATAAAAAGATAAAACCATGGTTAATGGTTACAAAACTACATTTAAATACTTTATTTGGCTCAAGAACAAGAACCTGTAAAAAGATAACATCATTGTTAATGCCAATAAACCTTGCTTAAATACTTTAATAGGCTCCAGAACAAGAGTAAATGAGTAACATTTGTCATCATAATGGATAGCGTACATTTTTTTGAGTAATGGGCGCTCCCCGCAAGAGGTGTATTACAAAAAATTAATGTACGCCCATCTATTGCAAAATGATAAATGACATGTTAAACAATAACTATTATCTTACATTCTCATTCTTAGTCACAAATTTGAGTCATTTTTAAATCAAGAATGAACTCAAGTGTTTGCCAAGAAAAATAATATAGGCAACATAATTTGGAAAAACATAGAATATTCCAAATCAAACACAGCAGCACTTGTTATATATATGTCTGGAAATGCTTACGTCACACCGTATTTTAAGCGCACAGCTCCACTGCGTTGAACGCTAAAATTTCTGTCATATATTGCCTCATAATGCATAGAAAAAAAAGGAAGTAAAATCATGCTCAGTGACTAAGAGTCCCATTTAATTGTTACAAAACGTTACTGGGCTCAAATATGCAAAATGTGTCAAAGCTGCTATATCCGATGCCTGTATTCTCAATCGAATTTGAGATTTTGATACCATATTTCCAGCAAGCATCGTTCATCACCAATTTGGCAAGGTCTAAGTGTGGATTAAATTAACAGAGCACATTAAAACAGCCAGTGACATATAATTCATGTCAATGAATCTTCATCACAATGTATTACCTGTTTTTCATGATAATTATTGTTCTTCCTGTTTTTAATAAAAATAAAAATTGAAATTTCAAGAGAAACATAGAATGTAATAAACACTTACTGGAAATCGGACATCACTGGGGTTCACCTTAGTAGCTTCTACAAAGAAGTCCAACCAGAAGTGGAATAACTGTTGGCAAAATTACAAAAGAAAATCAGACAAATGATTACAAGATTGTGACTTCGAAATTCTAAGATTCATAAATATTTTCCGGCTATTTCAAACAAAAAGTTAGATTATACTGATCTTATCTGGGGTTATAGCTATCAACTTGCATTATTTCTCAACCTATAGACTCCAGGGCCCATATTCAGGAAACACTGCTAACTCTAGTTAGCTGCTAACTCTTTGTCTACCTGTCAAATTTTGACAGGTATACAGTAGGTTAGCAGCCAATTAGAGTTAGCGGTGTTTCATGAATATGGGCCCACACTACCAATGAAACTCCAAACTGTCCCACTACAATATTCTTGCATTCTATTCATGCAGATGCCAAGCCTTCTGTCATCTAAGACCCATCTGGAAGAGGAAGCTTCTTTTGACTTCCTTTCATAAACACATATTTCTGGTTTCTTTCCAATATCCTGATCACATAACTTTGAGGTTTACAAATATATATACCAGGCTGACATTCAGAGGACTCTGACTAGGGACCACATTACAGGTGTCCATAGGGAGAACAGGGGTATTTTGAGCCGGAGAGATGCAAAAAAAAATACTGCAAGAATTCAGTTTTGGAGTTAAGATCTTGCTGTTTGTTACAATGTCATGTTATAGTTGCATAACAACCGGCAATCGACCGATGACAATTGGGCAACGCAAGCAATCACAATGTTTCGGCTTCCTTTCTATTACCTAACATCGGCCGGCGGCTGATTGCTATGTTACCAAAGCGTGAACAACTCACAAGACATACCTGTTGGTCTCTGGTAGGCGTTGCATCCACCGGTCTTACTCTGCTTATCATTTCTATATTTCCCAAAGTGGACTTCAAATGCCTGCAAATTTACCAAGAAGAATCATTAACGATACAAACACAAAATTCTCCAGTATCAACATGTAAACATTGGAGCTTTTCAAATACATTGTACATAATACAAAAGCTTTCTGTAATACACACTTCAATTCAGACAGTTTTTAACCATTCAACAAAAAACTAACACCATCCCCTCTTCCCCCCCCCCAAAGTAATCCAGCAGTTTCTTTTTCTTGTTGTTCTGTCCTCTTCTTTTTAATCTCTTGCTTAACTATCTGATGACAATCAAGGTGTTAATTTCAAGTTCAACATTCTCCACTGAAGGCAATTACCAAATGATATAAAAGTTGTAATGTGTAAGCATCAAGATGCAGTTCAGTAAGATAACTTTCAAGGGTCAACTTTCAATACTGCATGGGAGTTTGATAAATGAACCATATCTGATCCTATCAAAGAATTTTTATAGGGGAATCGATACATGGCACCATTTTGATTTCATCGCCGTGTAAACCCTATGGGACAGCAGCCACCTTGGATTGTCGCTCATGGAGGGTGAGTTATTGTACCTCCGACATTTTTTGGCTCCGGGTGCCACACTTCGAGAGTCTTTGCAACGGATTAGTATAAGAATTGGCGTACTTTGATCAGAGCAGTTAGCAATACATGCTACTTGAAACGCAGACACGGTTTGCGCGTGAAACAAAATGCACACGCTGTTTATGCGTCAAGTGAAGATTTACGCGATCTGCCTGGATATCGGGCCCAATTCCGAATATATCCGGAGGTACAATAACTCTGCTCCACAAGCAAAGCAAGATGGCAGAGAAAACCGGTTCCCCTATAAAAATTCCTTGGATCCTACATATAATCCACAAGTACATCAGTTTCCTTCTGCATCTCATCTCATACTTATCCTTATGCCAATTTCCCTGTCTAAGGACTCTAAAGAATAATCAAGTTTCCTAGAGAGACATGCATGTGTTAACCATTGACTTTCAGCTTAAACAAATCTGTCTGTCTGTGTGTCTGTCTGACTATTTATCTACATCAACTCACCAATTTGGAGGTTTGAGTTTAAACATACACTCAGCAGCCTGACAAGCTTTGCCAAAGTCTGCAGCCAAGACACT
Organism: Ophiothrix spiculata; assembly: GCA_000969725.1. Taxonomy (NCBI): domain Eukaryota; kingdom Metazoa; phylum Echinodermata; class Ophiuroidea; order Amphilepidida; family Ophiotrichidae; genus Ophiothrix; species Ophiothrix spiculata. The sequence goes on from JXSR01S045847.1 coordinate 16,191, forward strand.
GATCTCAAAGAATGTGGCAACGTCCCAGTAATCCTGTAGTGATTGTAAACTTCCCTTCTTGCCTAGAAGACTGTTTAATGTCATGCCTAGAAATGAGAAAACGATAAGATACTGAAAAGGTATTTAATCAATTCATATTTGCTACAACTTCTCACAACAGCACTCCTGTTCAATAGGATGAAAAGATTTAGCATCATAGTAGAGTGAAAACTCCCAAGGGTAGCACAAGATTTCATGTTGTGAGATGAACATTATTAAATGTCTTAAGCTTATATTCAATTTTCAGAAATTTCTTACTGTTTTTTGCATTGGAATTCTGCTTTTAGTCTATTTTTATAGGACTCCTAGACAAAGAAAAAAACATTTCCAAGTGCAATTGCTGATAAAAGCACAAGTTAACTTATGGCGTGTTCACACATAATAGTCATGACTAGTCGTGAGCGGCTCTAGAGCGAGACAACTTAGCAGTGGCGCGTCACCTTTGGTCATGAGCGAGACACTTTCTATAATTGCGTTCACACTGGGAGCATCCTTTGAGTGAGCAAGAATATAGTCATGACCAAATTCTTATGTGTAAAATGGTTGTATACAATTTTATACATTTTCATATTACCCCTATACCTTGTAATGGGTGCAAGGTTTTGCCTAAAACTCCAATACACACTCATATTAAGCTTAGGTGGGACCATATAAAACACAGGGATATAAAGATAGCTCATACAGTTGTTCTGTCATGTTGTATTCAAACATACAATGATTTGCAAACATCCTGCTTACAACATACGTAAAAGAATTTCTAAATGATCAGACATGAATCAAATTTGATATTGGCAGCTGATTACGTCATAACTCATGAGGAAAGAAAAAAAGGGAGGAAAATGGAAGAAATGTGCTTAAATCTTCCCATTTGAAACTACTTAATTCTACCTGTAGATAACTGAGTAGAAATTAATCTAAATTGGAGGGATGAGCTTTCAATAGTCTAGCGAGTATTATCTTCAGAGGTATTGATGACACTCACCAGCTTTAAAATGTGGATGCTGTAAACTTTGACTTAACGAGGTGCAATTAAGATAAGCTAAACATCCATTGAATACATGCCAGTGAAGTTTCAAAGTTCAAATTAGAATTTAGTTTAGAACGACGTGTTGAACCTCTTTGGACACCTAGTGATAATTCCTTCCCTGTCTTTTCACCAAGGATATACATCATAGAAAAGCAAACATGATTGATAGCAATGGAAGTTTTCTTATTGGACTAATAATAGTTACTATTGAACCTGCTTGACATCCTATGGGAATCCCTTCCTGTCTTTTCATTTGGGAAGTGCATCATAGTAGTGCACTGCTGTTTCTATAGTAGGTATAGCAATTGAAAGCTATTAATTGGACCAATATAAGTTTCTATTGAACCTGTTTGACATTCAGTGGGAATCCTTCCTGTCTTAATTTCACCTATACTCTATAAACCTTGAAGTATGCAACAAGCAGCCGATATCCGCACATGAACCAATATGACCATATGGGGAAGTACATTAGTCCATATTTCTTAAATCATAACAATGTACCAAATCTTGCTGAATATTCAAATAAACTTATGTTCAATGTTTGTCTATGTGTTAGCAATAAAAATAGCCCAAAATAATACCAAAATAATGAAGAATTCATGTAATAAATATTAAAGATGCAATTCATGATTCTGGTGTGACTAAAACCTCACCTCTTTTCTAGCTAGTAAATAAAAAGACGAGTACACCATAAATGTATGCTGAAATTTTCACTTGATTCTAAATATTCATTTTCAAGTTGCAAGCTTTTTAGCATTTTAGAAATCCCCATAGGCTACTGTGTTGTAATTACTGTCGCAGAGTCGGGGCCCCGACAGTACTTAGAAAATGACACATTTCTCACTTTTCTCAAAAATGCAAACGCATTTGAAAGAATGGTTTGGGGATTGTAACATATACCAGTCAAGGATTCTTACTAGCTTAAAAACTTAATTTTGATAAGACTTGAGGATGAAAAGTGGATCATGAATTGCCCCTTTAATACACAGTGACTTGGTCTTAATCAATCCTAATCAATCATTACTAATCTCTTACACAATACAAAACCACCAGTTTACAATTTTGTAGAATACAAGGGATATGCTATGGATCTCGTAACAGAGTCTGATTGCTTGTTGCATACTTCAAAGTTTATATATGTATAGAATGCAACTTAGAATTGCCAGGTTTCTATTTCAATTGTAGCTTTTTATTCACACCAAAAAAAGCATCTAGTGGTTACACCCTTCCCTAATAACTTAGTTTAAAAGCAACAATAAACATGCTATATTTAAGTTAGAGATCATAGTTATGTGTATTAAAAATCTCCATTAAAATGTTTACGTTTTCTAATATTTGCAAATTGCACAGTTTCTTAATCCAAATTATACAGGTATTTTCACATTTGTGGGCTGCTCTGACAAAACGAGAGGAAAGTCGCAAATGTACATTTTGGATAAATGGCCTCTAAAGTAAAAATAGGGTGAAAAAGTCAAATTTCATTTTTTAACATAAAATGCATTTATCCATATACCTAAAGTTTTGAAGTTCAACTTGCCGGGAAGTGTAATTATTCACGGTTAATTGATTGCATGTTTCTATTATACACTGTAGTAATCAGTAGCTTTGAAATAGATTTGCAGCTAATTCTTATTGCAATATATTCAGTGGACTGCTTAGGATTTTGATCTCTAAACAAAGAATGGAGAAAGAAAGTGTGACATTATATATCATTCAAAAAATGAGATTATAGAGAATTCAAATATGTCAAAAACTCAATTTTGAAATTTGCAACTTTCCTCTCATTTTGCCAGAGCACCCTTCATTTTTATTATAATTTATTTTTTACATTGAGGGACTTAAATTTGATGTCATTGTAATATATTTTTACCTATTTTCTGCAACTCAGCTGATTTATCAAAATCTTTGCCAGCTAGCACCAGTAATGTGGCCAAGTTGATACCAGCATACTCGTTGGGTTGGACTTCAAATCCCTTACGATACCTGAGGGAGAAAACCGAATGTTTGCAGTTATTTAACCTTAACATGCATAGACATTTAATGTTAAGACCACATTTAAACCATCGTAGCCATGAACATTAGACCACATTTAAACCATCGTAGCCATGATCAATTTCAGGTACGCTCATTTCTCAAGGTAATTAACTAGAACTTGGAACCTTTCACATTTTAAGCAAACACCTTACACATTGAGCTAACTTGACTGCTATTAAACAATGACATAGTCCCCTTTCTACAGTTTCAAATATTTTAATCCAAAAACATCTACAATTTTAGGTTACACACCAAAATCCTGTCCAAGGTGGCATTTGGTATGTAAATAACCTTTGCCAAGCATCTTCCCATGTAGTGATCTTTCTCCTGGTGCTGTCATGGTTGCTTGGATTTGCCATATGGTGCTTCTGTCCCTTTATGAAACAGGCCAACTGCTTCAAAACAGGAGGTGAAGTGCTATCTTGGCAACAAGTTGTTCGCATTACACTGTCTTGTTTGCACTTTTTGTGTTTTGCTGTTAAAGCCTTGATACGAGTTTGACAAAAATAAAAAAATACTTGTGGATTTTGTCTATACTTTGGTATGATTCTGAATTTTAAAATAATATATATACTAACCAGTGTATAGCTTGGCTCCTGCTTTCTACATCCTTGTACTCAGATTCCACTAATTTATCTTTATAGATACGTCCGCATAGACAAAACATGTCAGGGACTTGATTGTCTGGGTTCTCCAAGGCCTGTAGAAAGATTAAGATGTTATTTTTGTTTAGCAGTTTGTCTGCATAGACTACCATTTTAAGTTTTAACATTTCAATATCTGTCAAAAACCTACAGGGTGTCCCAATAAAAACGCAACGAACTTTGAACTGTTTTGAGAGAGAACAGAGCACAATGGTGAGCAAACGTTACAAGAATTTTGTTTTGTTTAATTTGGATCTCTGAATCAAAAGTTTTTGCACATTTTGTAAAGACCCGAAAAACTTGATGGTCTGATTTGTTAATCTGTAAAGTTTCACCTCTGGTGACGTCATTGTGCACACGTTGAATGGAAATTGCTAAAAACATCACTGATTAGGAGAAGCATCCCTTGAACCCATTCAATGACATAAGGACTTAATTTAATAATGATCTGCTGATATTAAGCCGGTTGTGGCGTCTGGTTTAGTCAACCTGTTGCGTCCCCTTGACGGGCCAAATGAATCAATAACTTAGTTGAGTTCTTAAACTCCTTTGTCTTTAGTTTTCTTCCCTGATTTCGGTTAAAGACTTATTATTGGTTGACACATTTCATTAGAATCCTTATTTTTCGACTCTTTTGGTAGAAATTGTATCGTAAACTACCCGATTGTCGCACCAGAAGTGACAGATTCAAGAAATATGAGAGGATCATGAAGATCCGTACTTTAATTGAAAATTTTGACCTATTTAAGTTAAAAAAGAACTTAAAATATCACTTAATGTTAGGTACGGGTCAGGTAAGATTGGTTTGGATTGATTGTGCTCCAGTTGCTTGCAGAATTCTCTTCATTTCATGTTTGCATTTCTTTAGCTAGAAGTCTAAACTTATAAATCGGACCAAAGTAGATTTAAAGCGCTTTCATAAATTCTTCATATCTTTGGACTGGAGTGGTAAAATGAAACGGGGCAAAAAGCATGTTGTAGAGTAATTACTCCACTTTTGAAAAACATATATTACTATGATTTAATCTTTTGGCAACTATATTTAAGTATTTTTAATTTGCTCGTTGCATTAATATTGGGACAAGCTCTACATATATTTGGCATCAAGGAACTGGTGTCGGTGGTGAACAGTTTGTGCAGAATACCCACTGCACTGCAAACCAAATCATTTATGTGTATGTGCTCAGGAAATTGGACAAAATCAGTGTTCTTTTGTCCAACTTACTAAGCCCCTAGGGGCTTCTCTATAGGACCCATCAATATTCAAGGCGTGTGCATTCATTTTGTCCACATTGTAGACTCAAACAGAAACCCGTAAGAAAAATTAGACATAATTGGCACACTGCTACAATCTCAGTCCCCCCTGGCAGTGCATCAAGTTAAATGAAATAGACAGTTACACACATGCATTAAAGAAAGTACACATGGGCACTGCACTATTTGCACTCGAGCACTTGAACCCAAAATAATTTGTACATAATATTTTTCTGCCAAATTATGCTTACAAAGCAATATAATGCTAGACTAAACTAAACTAAACTCAATAAATCTTGAAGTATAAAGTATGCAGCCAATTAACGCACATATACCAATATGACCGTATGAGGAAGTAAATTAGTCCGTATTTTCCGAATCATAACAACATACCCAATCTTGCTGAATATTCAAAAGAACCTATTTTCCAGGTTTGTCCATGTGGCAACAAAAAATTAGCTAAAAATAATACCAAAATCATGAAAGATTCCTGCACAAAATATATTAATTCGTAGTGATTTGGTCTTAATCAATCATTGCTAGTCTCTTACAATATACAAAAAAAACAGCTCAAAATGTTGTAGAATAAAGGGATATGTTATGGACTAGCAGAATCTGATTGCTTAATGTATTCTTCAAGGTTCATAGAGTATAGCTTGATAGCTGCATAAAGTATCCTTCAGTTGCTGGAGTATAATAGTTCCACATACCTTCGTGATGACCTTCAGTGCCTTTTCTCTGTCCCCAGCTTTCTTCCGTCTGAAAGTTGAAAAAGTTTGAGTATGATGTGTAGCATTTACAACAGAAAAAAATGTTACGGAAAATCAAATATTAATGGAAAAGCTGATAACAATAACTTGTGATGTTCAATGAGATAAATGAGCAAACCTCATCACCAAAATCTAAAAATAAACCCAATAAAATATTCAGCAACAAAGTGGCCATTCCATTTCAAAATTCACTTACTCTGTAAAAAAATGCATTTTTAACAACCTCGGTATTTAAGTCATTCCAAATGTAATATAGTCCATAAATCTTCTACAGGGTATGTGAACCTCAATTGGAATAGCCAAATTTTGTTGATGGCATCTTATATGGGTCAAAACATAGTTCTTTTGAGCTTATCAAACATTTGGTGCAACAAGTCTTTGTTATCTTATAATCTGATATATAGTTCCAATGTATTTTTTTATTAATAACAGAGGCTTGGTGATGGAAAATCAATACACCACAAAATTTTCTTTGATGTCAAATGTTTGGTAATTTTTAACACTAAGCATCCGTTATTGATTAGAAGATGCATTGGAATTAATGTAATAACAAAAACTTGTTGCATCAAATGTTTGATAGCTCAAAAGAACTATGTTTGTCCCTAAGTCTGTGGAATATGCTGTGTTGAATTTGGTGAGTTTGTATATGTGACCATCAACCAAAATTGTCCAGTAAAGTCAAGCCCTGGTCAATTTTGTAAATTTTATGATTAAAAAAATATATTTTCATATTCAAACAGGTCATATTTTCAGCTTCAAAATGATACTTGTTTCATGTTCCTATGACACCCAGAATTGGAGTTACAATTCTTCAAAGCATGACAAGTCAGAATATGCAGAACCGAGAAATCTTGCTTTAAAGTTTCATTTTATGTACACTTTCAGTTCAAATACATCCTGAAATGTTGCTTTTCAAATATTTTGTAGATTAAAACTGATATTTGGCAAGAATTTTCAGAAAACCATGAATATTACAAATCTCCAAAAGTCTTGATTTTGTCAGAATATGACTTTCACATTTACTTTGCCCTATATATTAAAATGAAAAATGATAACTTTACTCAAGGTTGAATTTATAGTGAATGGTCAAATTTCCCCTTTTTTTTTGAATTCTCCATAGATTTGTTTCACAAGGTTGTCACTAAGCTGGTTGATGCAACTCGACGGTAATAAGCACTTAACCAAATTAACCAGCACTCAAGGGATCAGCACAAAAATGCCAAATTGACCTCAAAACACCATGAAATTGCATATTGCAACTTGATTCAGGATACTTTGATTAAAATTCTTGTCCCAGCACTGTTGCTTCAGTAGATTGCAGCACTGTTGCTTAAAATTGCTTGCAAGCTTCAAGTGTCACAGGGCGTTTTTTCTAAAACTACTTGATCAACACTATGCAGAATCTATTTTGTTTTTGACAGTGCCTTTGCTCATTTAATTGTAGGCTAAATAGAACTGGTGCTTGCAGTTTAAATTGCCAGCAAATAGATATACACAGCAGTTAAGTCTCACTTAGCAAGTAGACTGGCTTCAAGCTTTCATTTCAGCATTGCCTGGGCATAGGGGATCTCCATCTATGCTACCATCATGACACTTCGAGCATAGTCATGGTTTTATGATCACCTTGAAGAAATTATTTCAACCATGCTCCTCAAAGCAGTCAATATTTTTAAACAATACATCGAGTGAAAACAATAAGTTGACCTTTAAAAGTCAACTTCTTGGTCCAAGCTTACACTTTATGGTGATTGATACCAAAACAGGTATAAAAAATGCAATTTTGTGTGCTTTTGAAATTACTGCCTGTGGTAATGAGCCCATTTGGTTGAACTCTTGCCTCAGAAAACTTTGGCTAAATTTATTTACCTGCATTCAGGTGATAAAAGTCCTGTTGCTCAGCATTTTGGCAAATTTGATATATACGCATTTGTTCTTTGTTTTCCCTGCATGAAAAGCAGCTGTGATTCTGTTTTTTGTGATTTTCAGCCTTATTTTAAAACCTAAACCAGTGAGGATATCAAGATTGCTGTCATCTGTTTTGTACAGGGTTCATAATCTGGTTTTACGCATTGGCATTCGCTACCCCTGAATTACACATCAACACCAGAAGGTAATTTACAATTATAGGTCTTTGCTTGAAAATGAGGGGTTTACTGAACCAAATCAAATATCAGAGATCCTCAGCAATGGTAATAAATGTGGCCAGCTTCTTACCAATACAGTTTAAAAAGTGTTTCTTCTTCTTTTTCCAGCAAACAATTTACCTGTTTAGTGCAAATGCAAATAGATGCGTAATAGCAGCTTTGGTTGTTATATGATCATGTGGCATTTCTCTAAGCTCTTCGACTAGGCGCACCATAGCGTTATAATCCTGTAAATAAAGAATGTGGCTCTTATTCATATCACACACCCAGATTCATTGAATGTCCTGTGCCTTTGGGTGGTACCAAGGTGTGATCCAGAAGCATGCTGTCTTGGGACAAAGTGAGCTTGAAACATGTTGCATATAAACACAGGAGGTTTTTCATGGCAGGGCTAAAATACAAAATCATGACAGTACATTCTTGCATAGAATTGCATAAACAAAAGCACAAAAGGTCAATTTCAGATTGTCATAAAATGTAAAAATTTTGCACAAATTGAGTACAAGACAGTCTAAAGACTTCCACACAGACAATCTACGTGAAGTCTCTTACCTCTCAACAAACTTCTACAAATGCAAGGATAGTATACAGTGCATTAATCATGCACGAGAAAGCGGACAGTATTGGATCTGTAACAGAGACTGATGAGTTTTAATTTTTTATGCATGATTATTATTTTGCATTATTTTTTAAAATTGCACTAAAACAAATTGTTGTTATATTTAAAGACAAACTCTTATGTAGTCTTCTGCAACAAATCATTGTTCTATCATGTGGAAGACTATAGCATCTTTGAAGCCCTGACCACATGCCTGGGTACTAAAGGCAAGGACATTCAATGTCAAAACATGCTCATAAATAAGACATTTACCTGTTCAATGCAAATGCATACAGATAACCAATTGCACTTTTGCACGTAATGTGATCGTGAGGGAGGTCTTTGAGGTCTTCTACAAGGCGAACCATTTCATCATAATACTAACGAAAACAAAACAAAACAAAAGAAACAAAAAGAGAAACAATCATGCAAGGAATGTATCTATATAAGGCCCCAAAAAAGAAACAAGTCTGTTTCCTGTGACCCGCACGCATTCTTTTTTTAACTGTTTTAAATCCTACGCTTTTTTTCCCCTCTTATATTTGTATAAAAAATAGAAATATTGACAAAAGTGACAAATCCCGATAGTGGGAAAGAAATATCCTTGAAAAAAGCTGACTGGTATCGCTGACTACTCCATGAAAACAAACAAACTTCAATTCAGATCCCCTTTGACTTCTGAAATAGGCTATATAATTTTGCCAATATTCAACGTACGGATTGGGAAAAAGTGACGTATTGAGCAATCAGTTGGCAAAACACTGTGCGCATTGCTTTTTCAGGAATAGTAAAAACAAAAATAAAAAACGGATTCCGCATTGCACTTTTCAGACCTTCTACAGTAAACAGACTTGTTTCTTTTTTTGGCCAAAAAATAATTTTACAAATTACATGATGTAAACAAAAATGCATGGAGAAATAATTGCAGGTAAAAACAAAATTCTAAGCATATTTTTCACTGGCAACAATTGATGGAGTTGGATGGTGAGCTGAGCCGGGCTTGTCAAAGCCAATTTAGAGAGTGATACCACTAAAATATGGGATTTGCCTTGGGTTCGACCAAATTGAGCTCTTTTTGGATGTGAAGGCCAACCGCACTTTACGTTGAAGTAATTATAATTTGAATTTTCAAGCTATTGAAAAAGGTTGACAAAAATCTTTGATAACATTTTAATCATAAAGCATGATTTGTCAAACTTTTGGAAGTAGAGTATTTATCAATTTAAATGATTTGTCAGATGCCAAACAAATGACTGGATGGGTGGATAAAGTATGCTAACCCTTTCCAGTTTCACCAGATTTTTACCAAAAAACCTCTTCCTTCATCGGAAAAGAACAAAAATCTCTACTTCATAGCGGTTAAGTTAGCTCAAACGGTGAGGCACTTGCTTGTGGTATGGATGTCCCCAGTTTGAACACCACATATATATATATATGAGTATTGTTAAAATTCCCTTGGGCAAGGAACTAACTATTAATTATGATGCAGAACCTGGTGTGGAAAGGAGCTCACTTGGGTCAAAGTGCAATGTTTTTCTTTCTTTCTTGTTTAGAAATGGTATGGCAACTTCTCTACCTGCAGTACAGCCTTAAGGCCAAAAAAAATTAATTGTTTGATTGGAGTAACATAGAAAAAAAAATAGGGTAGGTAGGTCGGATTTTTTTTTTTTTTTTAATAATTTTTTTTTATTTTCTAAGTCTACAAATGTATGTTTCACATTCAAGAACACAAAATATATGGCACATATCTATACAAAAACATCTTCACTTTTTCTGTAACACATCTTTTATTTGTCATTTTGAATGTCGTGCAAGCCATATTTTGGGCTCCCATGAATCGATTCCCATCAAATTTGGGATTTGAAGGTTTTTTACCATGCTCAAAAAAATAAAAAATATCTAGGGTCGGTGGTAAAATTAGGGTCGGTTGGGTTACGCCAATCAAACAATTTTTTTTAGGCTTAAGCTGAACATCAGTAAACAAAATCAACACAAAATTAAACAGAAATATATGCAGCTATAACTTATAAGGCAAAAAATTGTTGTGTTTCCCTCAAGTGGAATTTCTGAAAAATCGAGTCTGTCAGTCGGAAAATGCTTTTTTTTAAATTATTTTTTTCAAAAGCACCCAAAGTGCTAAAGTTGGGTTCATTTTACACAATTTTCATAATATTTTTTTCAAAAAAAATATCCAATATGAGCAAAATTGGGTGCTTTCCCGTCCTAATATTTTTGACAAGGGTCGGTCGTTGAGGGCAACACAACAACCTTTTTTTTCTAATAGATCTAACATCTCTATGAAAATTATATTACGAGCATGCATGTTTAACTGGACAAAATAATTAAATTAAAAATTAAAAAGCAAAAAAAAAAATATATCAAATGAACAAAATGATCATGTATCATTTTATTATACAATTTGTTCTTTCAGAAGCAGTAAGGATTGAACTAAAATATGCAAATTTGGCTTCAATTAATGTCAATCTTTAAAATAAATGCTCTGCAAACTGTGTCATAAATATGCACAAACTTTGGCTGATACACAGCTTGTGTATACCATTCAAACAATAATATCACAAGCCTCATATGTGACCCGTCATATCGAAAGTTTTTTTTGGTCTCATCTGAAAGCTGAGATTTTAAGCTTTAAAATGACACCTTACTTTTGGTTATTGCATGTTTGGTTGCAAAGTTACATCCAAATTGGTAAAAGGTATCGGGCTGATTCGGAAAACTATAGTCCTAAGAAAATTGAGTTTCAAGTTTTTGTAAAAATTGAATGGAGAGAGGATTTTCATCTTGGTTTTTAATACATTTTTCTTATGTTTTGGATGTTGGAACCTGATTAATAGGATAGAATACACTTCAAAGATAACCTTTCTGATGAAATAAGAAATGGCCCATATTTCGTAATTTACTGTGCCGATATGACGGGACACATAAATGACAATCTAACCGATCAAGAACTTGATATGGTGAATGTGGTAACAACAATCACGTCCTATTGCACAAAATTAAGTTCAATATGTCATGTACGATGCAGGTCTAACTTGCAGTGGCAACAATTAAGCAGCAATAATTTTAAAAAAAACCAGCAAAATGGAGCAGTAATTTGCAGACAGACTTCACTTACTATGCAATTAATTGTAAAAATAGTGCAATGTGCACATGATGTATTATGTCATTATCACTGACACAAGGAAATCAGGTTTACAAAGACCAAGACAGAGTACCAACATAAAAGATTGCATTTCAAGTAAAGATTCTGCTTATTGCAATGCAACATACCAAAATGTCCATGGTCAAAAAAGAAACTCTTGTGTTTATGACTAATTACTTACTTAAAAGGCATTCTAACTGACATCGACATCTAGTTCCCGCTAAATCTGTTGACATTTTATTAGTCTTTCTTAAGTTAAGGTGTCTGGCCCACGTGTACGCGCTTGTTTTGATTTTGCAAAAAATTGACCACTTCTTGCGATTGTCATGCGCGAGCCTGATCAGGTAATTAAATTTTGAATTACTCATATGCACAGGCTGCGAGGGAGCTCGATTTTTCGATTATTGGGTGTAATTTTAAAGGCACTTATTTTGAAGACAGAGATAACATGTATCACATACGCTGGCAATCTTACAACAACTAACGCTGTCGGTACTATCCATTTAAACGGACAACAACCGGTTAAACGTTAAGTGATTTTGCTGAACAAAAAACCATCCGTATATTATAAATCATGAAATCAAAGGATAGGAATATGGTTCTTTTTTTAACTTAATCCTTTGAGTAAACCAACCCATGCGCATTTTAAGTTCTCCATTTTATGACGAAACATTGCATTGTTGTTTAAACAATAAAGAATGCCTTCTAATGTTTTAATACTCACTTGTGTTCTGACTCCCCGGATTTGATAACATAGATCAAGTCAGACTTTTTTCTTTTTATTAGCATGCTCAATTTTAGTAGATCATAAAAAAGTTTTGGTTAAACGTTTAACCGGTCCAAGTGAAATCTGTTTAAACGTTAAGTAAATTAAATGCAAATCGACAGTCCTAACAGCAACACTTGATAGGATTGATTATGTTTGGTAAAACAGAGATAACACAGGAAATAATTATGCACAAAATGTCCTATATAGGCCAAACCCATGCACTGAATGCATTGTTGGTTCCTGAATCCTAATGATACTGAACCTGTTATCAAACCACTGAGTCAATATCAATACTTTCAGATAGTTTACTTGAAATGGCATGATTTGAATCAAGCAAAATATGTTGAAGGATGAAGAACTAAAAATAACATAGAATAAATTTAAATAAAAGCAACAATTAAGTGACACTTTTTTTTGTATGGAAATATCAAATTAAGTGAAGGGTAGACAATTAACTCTTTCACTCCAGAAATCCGCTCATAGCGGCTCGCAAAAGCGTGCATGATTGGCAGGAATTTTGTTTTCCAGCGTAACCTATAAAAATTGCCTGTAACAGCTTTACGTCCAAATAGAGCATTTTGTGAAAAGCGAAAGAGTTAAGGTCATGCATGAAGTAGAAAAATTCATTGTAGTAAATGCAACGTCCAGATTCGTCTGACCCTGGCCCAAGTGTACATGGCTTGACATAAAATATCCAGGCAGTCTGTGATCTTATTAACAAAAGCAGCATAAAGCTTCCTTTGTGAATGGATTCAAATAATCCATCACACATGTTACCTGTATTTCTCTGTACGACAAGAGGAGTTGATGTACGATGTCACCCGTCAGAAGGAGATGCTCATCCATACGAGCCTTCAGAACTTTGAGTTCCTGTACAAAACACAAAATATGACACAGGGTTAGAACGCCTTGAGGAGGTGCAAAAATCTTGACCAGAATCTTTATCATTTGATCTGTGAAGAAATTGAACAAGTTCGGATGAAGCTCAGGATTCTCATAAGTTTGATTTCATGGAGAAAATATTGATAACAGTGTGTCGTAATGATATATGAGAGAAAATGTTGGATGGCTGAATAGCTTTATAATGGTTGGTTTTACTATATAGCGCTTACAACATTTACCTTATACGCGCAAGTAACTTTCACACACGAAATTATGCACTCATCAAACTTATACGCACAAGCAATTGCACACATTTACCCTACGCACACATTCCTTTTAAGCATTGTGCGAGTGCATCTTTTCAAACTTTTTTTTTTAATTAAATTGGACTTTTTAGCACATGACAATTACCTAAATCAGAAATGTATTAATGCATTGTATAAAACAAATATATACCGACTTTTATGATCCTTCAGTGACTAAAACTTTGCTATTTTACTTCGGGCTGCACCCCTAGTAAAATAGCAATTTTAGTCACTTCAGGTTCATAGTTTTAACCAGAGATCATCAAGTCGGTATATATTTGTATACTATTGGCAGAATGAAAGAGCAGTTAATACATGTTTTATATACTGGTTTTGTTTTGAGAGGACAATAATAAAATACTATTGACTGGCTCAAATCAAGCCAATCAATATATAAATACTTTTAGTTAACTATATCCAGACAACAAAGATATTTCTTTGTTACATAAAATGTTCATTCATTACCGATATTTAGGAGTGAGCTGAAATATCCATCTAAAATGTCAAGAGACCTGTAAATAGCTTCAGATTATATTACAACAGGACAAGGGTAATCCCCAAGATAGCGTTGAGATGGGGGGTGACAAAAAAATAGCAGAGGTCTTTTCCTGAAAAATTGTATAAGGCAACATTTCTTAGGTACTCAGATTGGCATTCAGATGGAAAGTACATTATCTTCCCCTCCCCCTCTTTATTTCTTGGCAACATCTTGGTATCAAATATTAATAACCAAAATTCAGAGATGAGCAAAAATGCTAAAGTGAAGACAGAATTGAATTAAATTGCAACAGGACAATTATCCCCAGATAGCATTGGGATGGATTTTATGAACACTGTCCTCCCCGACAACAAAGCACCACCCTGCCCCTCGACAACAAAGCACCACAGAGGGAGGTTAGTTTCCTACAAGTTAACACTATTTCAATACATATAAGTATTGAATATTCACATATTAATCTAGCTTTGATCATGACATTGCACCTTTAATGGACAAAACATGCTGTTGCGTTATGCCTTGATAGGAAAAGGATCAATGGGGTGTTTTGTATTACATTTTGCCCCAATTCCCCTTCCCCTACTCCACATCTTTTCAGTAAACTTAAAGGGGCAATTCATGATGCACATTTCATCTTCAAAGTTCAAGGTCATCTCTATCAATTTGAGATTAACTTATAAGAATCCTTGACTGGGATTGAGAAACTGTCATTTTACCGTAGCCTAGTCTATAGTGAATCTTAGAAGGTTGAAAATCTCTTGGAAAAAAATAATCATTAGAATCAAGTGGATTTTTCAGCATGCATTTGTGTTTAGCTCTTCTTGATAATTAGATAACAAAAGAGGCAGGGTTTTACTTCGGAAACACAAAGTGCAACTTTAATATCCTGTAAGTCAGAACCATAGGGCATTTTGTGAATATTCATAAGTGACACCGTTTATATCTAGTTGAGCTGAAATATTGATCACATTAAATTGCAAAGGCTTAGTCAGATGACAAGATTATTAATGGCTACATCGTGGGGGTGTACTTAACTTTGTTTGAGTTGGGATGTGTGGCCGGGAAATTTGAAATGCCATTCATAAAAAAATTAATAGAAAGGGACCCATCCATGTACCAAATCCGCCCTTCTCAACTAGCAGTGCCTCATACGCCAAATTTTGCGCTTTCACTATCTCAAAAATTAAAGAATGCATTAGAAATACATTTAAAAAAAAAAATATTCGGCACTTTACCCTACAATTTTCTTACTCATGTGGCGCATTGAAAGACCAGTTGAGAACCCCTGGTATACACAAATATTATACTTTTATGCAAAAATTTGCAGTAATTTTGTGCAAATTTTGGAAAACTTTTTGAAGAGGACTAATCAAAGACCAAATTTTACAAAGAAAATGGACCCACTGAGATTCTAGACCGCCTGCATTTTACCAATGCTTTCAGTTTGTTCATTGATGACTAATTTTGTCCTACAAAACCCTCGGGCTAGATGTAATAGCGATAAGATTGATAGTGGATAGAGCCCCCCCCCCCCCCTTGCACTTCTTATCAGTGGTCAATATCTTGTTTCAACACCTCAGGGCATTTTTTGAATATTTATAAGCGACACTGTGACACTTATTAAAGAAGCTATAATATTGATCAAAGTCATTTTGCATCGGATTTTAAGTTACATCTAGGTATGATGTTACAATATTCTCAAATATAGTGATAGGACAGATAAGGGCGAGATGGTGACAATTATATAATTGGGCAAATGTTCAAGTGCAGTCAATTTTATATGATGGTAAAATAATGGCGTAATGGACAAATCAAAATTGGTACAAAATTTGAGACTTGGGTTAAATCATTATCATCTTCTAAATTCAATCTTTTTAAACTATTTGAGATTATCGCAGGTCTATATCAATATTTTCTCACACTTTTTGTAATCAGTAACCTGTGTTAAATGTTACAGCTGCAACATATTTTTATTTATTTGGAGATATATCAGTATATTAAATGGTCTTAAAGGGGCAATTCATGATCCACTTTTAATCCTCAAGGTCACCTCAATCAAAATTGAAATTTTTAGCTAAGAAGAATCCTTGACTGGTGTATGTTACAATCCCCAAACCATTCTTTCAAATATGCTTCCATTTTCAAGAAAAGTCAGAAAATCAATGCAGTAGTCTATGGGGAATTGTCAAATGCTGAAAAGCTTGTAACTTGAAAACAAATTGTTGGAATCAAGTGAAATTTTCAGACTGCATTTATATTGTATTCATCTTTTTATTAGCTAGAAAAGAGGTGAGGTTTTTTCACACCAGAATCATGAATTGCACCTTTAATTTGATAACCATAAAAAAACACAGTTTAAGGGTCTGGCCTAGATTATATCCGCTACTTTTTTACTTTTTTTGAATGTGTAATATTGGAGAACATTTTCTTTGTACCAACTTTAATTCTTTCTCTGGAGAAAAACATGGTATGAAAACCATGTGTCTTGTTTAAATCTTATAGATATCTTATTTTTACTTTTTGTTTGATCTTTTATCTGGTAAATCCATCAGAGGTACAAATTTATGATTTAAAAACACTAGATAGTCACACCACCATCACAGAATGATATAGTCAATTAATTCTCTCTCAATTTTAGCTATTTTTGTGTAGATTTTTTTACTTTTTTAGATTTCACTACATTTATATGCTTTATTTACAGTATTTCCATAAGTTTTTAAATCTTGTCCCTTCAAATAGAGGTAACAGTAAAATTCTGATATTGCTCATGACCAAAAGGGTTGGACCAATTCAACTGAAATTTGAATGTAACTGAAAACTAGATACAAAATAGTTGAATTCTACACCTTTAATTATTAATTAGCATCCATGTAGCTACAGTTCAGATCACCTTTGCCATTTTAATCTCTTTTCCTCCTAGCAGCTTTCATTAACACTTCATTATCTCATCTTACCACTTCAGTGTCATCACAAGTGTCAATATTCATGCTGGAGAATTTCAGTCCCCAGAATTAAAGAGACATTCTCTGATATGGCATTCAAACCACTAGCACTATGCACACACATTTAATGTGTTACTACTATGCCAGCTTGGAGGATAATCAGCTGGTCTTTGCAAACATTCTCGAACACCAAAGTTAAGCAGGTTTTGAAGTCACAACAACTTGCTAGCAAGACATCCCAGGGGCCTCTGTCATTGCAAGGTAGATACCTTGCATATACATGGCCTTTCAAAATGGCCCCTAAACAAGTATTTATCTTCTTTCATATTATACCCTAAGTATCTTGTTAGCTCAGTCGGTTAGTTCTCGGACTGTTAAACATAAGATATTGATCGTTCCGCGTTCGAGTCCAGCTGGAGCTGAGTGTGCGAAAATTGTATATTCTATGAAAGGTGTGAATTGCTCAAGCAAGGGTTGCGCCAATTTATGTAGGCCGCAGTACGCCCTTTGGTCCCAGGGAGTCCAGGTAGTGATTTAACCAAATGATTAGAACTGCTCTGTAAAGTGTGCTGAGGCCGCGTGGAATTACAATTTAGGTGAGCCGCGTAGTGCACTATCAATCACCTGCAATTTAAATAAGTATTTTGTCCTGTTTTCCCCACATGTAAGTTTAAATCAAGCCTGAAAAGCATATCATTTTCAAGTAAGCCTCCATTCATGTTTACCGTAAGATATTTTGCCCAGGATTTTGCCTTTTTGGCTATATATTGTCCTTAACAACGCATTGCACATGACATCAAAAACAGAGATGAAACTGAATAAGTTATCAGGCAATTGTTCTTTTGATTGAAAACATTTCATTTCATACGCTTAACAAGTAACATGCTTTTGTAAACTGTACCATTATTTCCAGATTTTTGCAATTTGGATACACTTTCCAGTGTACTCGAGTACATCGCCCATTTGTAAAAAACTACCCTTTTTACTGTTATATTTTTGTATGTGCATGGTCTCCATCTTGTAATAATTGCTTGGCTAAAAATAACTGGAGTGTCCCTTAGTAAATAGTCCATAAATACAGCGTAATATGCAATGTTTGAGAACACTAAATCACAGGCACTGATTTTGTACGTAATATTTGCACAATTATTGTTCATGGTTGTTACGAACCATGAATGAAAGGTCGCGACCTGGTTCAGCAGGTTGCTAATTTGCATGATAATATGTTCCTTCTCAGAAAATTTGACAGTTTATCCATGCAGTAAAATATCGGGTAATACTAGTATGTACATGATGTATAGGCTTTGACAATTGGCTCATTCCAGTAGAAACTGAACCTTTGTTGATTTCAAGCAAAAAATCAGCTTTTTTATTCAACCACATAAACATGTTTTTATCGAGTGAAAACGAGATTACTGGTTTTGTATGAGAATTTGTGTAGCATTTTAGGCGTTTCTAGAATGATTTTGAAAATAAAAATGATTTTAACATCCTGAGCAAATAAAGTGTTAATTTTACTCATTTTCCAGATCTTCATCAT
>JXSR01S045847.1:63988-74931 GCA_000969725.1 Ophiothrix spiculata
CCGATTTCGCTGGCTTTCACATATGAACAATTAATTGCCGACTATGGTAGGCTGAGAACACAACGGGTACCTGAATTGGTGTTTGTTTGTTTTTATGCAAGTCTCCAGTAAGCTTTTCACAGAATTTGGAGGGTTTTTTTAATTTTATTTTTTTTATGCAAAATATCAACAACAAAAAATATATATGTGGGAAGTATGTAACTAAACAGAAACGCGCGCGTGTTACCAGAAACAAACTTGGTTTTTATTTGGCCTTACTATGATTTAATCCTTTGGCAACTATTTTTTAATATTTTTATTTGCTTGTTGCATTAATATTGGGACAAGCTGTACATTCATTTGTGTGGTAAAATTTTCAAATTACTGGCCTTTTCAAACTGTATTTTGGGAATGAAGAATATTGTCCAAGTGGTATTTGTTTACATAGACATCAAGCTGTGATTATCCCCTGTCTGAAGGTCTTTTTTATTCACACTTCGACAATGTAATAAATTTTCTATAGCAATTTTTCCATCAGTAGTTTTATCATATATAATAAGGCTATGCCAGTTGGTTCACTCAGTGGGTTGTTTATAAGCTGTGGAAGTATTACAGTTTGGATTGAATATTGGGAAGAACTTAAAACATCCTTTGATTTTGAACTAAGCAAATAGGCCTATTTATATTAAGTAGTATCATCGTGAAACATTTTTAAAAGCAACATCGGAGGTGATCGGGATCCAGTTTCTTCACAACCCAGTTGAAGATCGCAGGTTGCAGTCGCAACGTTGGTTTGCGCTCAAAGGTATGTCTGGTTGACAACAATTATTTCAGTTTTGTTTAACATCAGTTTGTGATTTTTATTTTAATACATGTGGGTATACCTGAGGTCTTATATAGTTGCAACTTAGAATGAGAGAATTAAGGCAGGCCCCTACATGGAAGAAGTGTCTATTTTGTTTTTTATTTATTTATTTATATCTATTTATCAGAAACCCAACTTTTTTGACATGTAGGACTATATACATTATACTGAGATGCCACTTGGGTACGGAAAAAAATTAGGAAATTGTTCTCAATAGGATACTAATTTCGAGCGGGGGGAGAAAAGCTTTTTTATATTTTAGGTGCTAAAATCTCACTGTTCATGCACATTTTGTACCTTTTAACCATTTTCATTCAACTTTCTACCACTTAAGTTTAATAAAGAAAACACCCTTGAATTTTTGAAAAATATTGGAAAAAATGGTCCAAAATTAGGAATTCCTAATAAATTAGGAAAATTGGCATCCCTGTTTATACAGAGAAACCTGGTTAATTCAGCAGAATTCTAAATCCTTATAAATCAGGAATTATTGACAGAAATTTTGGGACCAAGTACACTCTATGGGTTTATAGGGTTTATATATGTTTAGAGTTAGTCTGAAGGTTAGAGTTTAATATAGGGTTAATAAGGTTTTGATGGGACCTAAAGTATACTGATTCACCATATATGTCACTGGTATAATTTTAAGTCATTTTTTTCACTCATGAGTTTGCAGTCATTTCCTTTACAGGAGAGAATATCATTTAGCAGCTATCACATGATGACCACTATACCCAGGGATGCTCACCATCAAGTCTGGTTGGGATATATATTCCCTGCAATGTACTTAAGGTGCTACCCATATTAAAATACCAATTTCAGAGAGAGAGATAGTCCAATTCATATGTTTATCTTGCACCTTTTTCACTCTTATAAATTATGATTTGTAGGCCTATTGATCAATTTTCAGAGAATTTTGCAAAATGAAAAAATTAGGACCAACTTCGCAAAGAAAAGTGACCCACTTATAAACTTTAATTAGATGTCTGCAACTCTGCATTTTCCCATTCATGTTGGTGAGACAATCCCACTTTTGTACTGAGGAACCTCCCCCTCCCCCGAAACCATGAGTTAATAAGTCTACCTAGTGAGAAAAACAGCTCTGTGAAGTTAGAAAAAAGCTGATATTTTCACAGAACAGCTAAGAATTATACAGAGTTTGATTATTTTTCAGATTATTGAGATAATCTTCAGATTACTGCATGAGCTATGGATAATCTTCCTTCAATCACGCTACCCACTTCTCCCGAGTCCAGTGATCATCAGAAGAAACGCAAGGCCGGATTTGCAACATCCAGTCACTTGGTTAAACCGGGTTCCATCACTCCTGGATACGACTACAATAATCAGGTACAGTGAATTGAAGTACGAAGCTTGAATAGGGCACTAGTTAGACTGTACAAATAACGGCAATGGTGTAAATTTTAAAAAGAAGTGTTAAAAAAATTTAATTTAGAAGCATTTTCATTTATCATTAGGCTTACCAATAATCGCGAGTAACAAGAAATGGTACCACAACTTAATAAATGTGGTCGCAATCCCAGAAATGATGTAATAAAATTTCAGTACTTCCAGGTTATCGGCGGCCATATAACAGTAAGTTGCCGTAATTGTTAAGCTTACATGGCAATTTTTTACATATTTTGATGTTGAAAATCAACCTCTAATAATTGCCCACCCTTCATGAAATGTTGCCGCCCAGTGGGAGATTAATAGGATCAATATTACGGTAGGCCTAAATCATTGAATTCTCGTAATTTAAACTTTTTTGCAATTCTTATCATATCATTTTCATGCTGAAAAAATAAATTAAATCAACAAGTACTTATTTGAAAACTACAAATTCAAGCAAATAAACATTGCTAGCAGTTCCATGAGAAAGAAATTTGACTGAAATCATTTTTTCAAGAACTAACATATTTGTTTTTTTCATTCCCATCTTGTCTTTCCTAAACTCAGCAATGTCTAAACATAACCAGAGATGGCAAATCATCATGGATACAGTAGTCTAACTTTAAAGCAATACTATAAAGTGTTAAAAATGAAGCGCCCCCTGTCACCCATGACTTTTGAATTTTTTAGCTTATTGGGTTTGTTTTGGGTAGATATTAATACCCTCCAGATGATTTGGTGTAAATATGCTTACTTTTTCGGTTATGGTCATTTGTTGAATTAAATTCAGGATCCCAAATTTAATTCCAATGTATTAGTATAGGAAAGCATGCATGTGCTTGTTATCCAATTTTCGTTGCCAAACAATTGTTTTGAGAAAATACACTTGAAAATGCTTTTAGATAGTCACATTCCTTCATTTTATTTTGTTTTTAGTATACAAATATATACCGACTTGAAGATCTCTGGTTAAAACTATGAGCCTGAAGTGACTAAAATTGCTATTTTACTGAGGGGCACAGCCCCGAAGTAAAATAGCAAAATTTTAGTCACTGAAGGATCATAGTTTTAATCCAGAGATCTGAAAAGTCGGTATATATTTGTTTTATATACCGCATTAATAAATTTCTGATTTCGGTAATTTTCATGCGCTAAAAAAATCTAATAAAGTAAAATTAAAAATTTGAAAAAATGCACTCACACAATGCTTATAAGGAATGCGTGCGTAGGAAAGTGCGCACAATTGCTTCCGCGTATAATTTTGATGAGTGCGTAATTTCGTGCGTGAAAGTTGCTTTGCGTATAAGGTAAATGTAGTAAGCGTTATATGGTATTTCCGAAAGTGCTAAATAGTACTTTCAAAAGAACTATTTAGCGCTATATAGTACTTTCAAAAGTACTATTTAGGGCTTTCATCAATCTGGTTAAAGCTATTTGAAGTCATGTGATCGGGTTTTATCCAATCAACTCTGTTAAATTTATTAATGCGGTATATAATATAAACTATTTTTGGTCAAAATCTTATAGTATTGCTTTAACATTAGAAGACTTTGGGTAGTTTTAGAGAAAACATGTTTATCTATATAATTTTTGTTGACCAATTTTTGTCTTTGTAGCTGCCAACATGGACGCCATTCCTTAACATGGTGAACAGAGAGACCAGGTTTTATTTCAGTGTCAAGTATAAGGTAGGTTACCATTGCTTGTATAAAAAATACATGTGTAACCACCCACCAAAAAACTCCAATAAAATTGGCCCCTGATCAATTTTGTTCTATTGTAGATTTAAAAAAAAAAAAAATAACATCAGCAGGGTTGTCACTACACCGGGTGGTGGTGGGCGGGACCACCCAGCACTCTAAATTTCCACCCGGCACTCAGGTTGATTTTGAGTCAAAATACCCAGCACTCAATACTTAAAAGTTACAAAATCAATGAAGTTCAAAAATCAATAGAAAAATGAACAATTTTTATCAAAATTTCTATTTTCTTACTATTTCACATAAATTTTACCCGGCACTAAAAGTTTTCTGGTAACAACCCTGAACATCAGCTTTAGCTTATGCCATGTTCACATAACAACCATTCACTGACCAATATCTTGTAATCAGAAGGAAGCGGCAACATCCATATGGCATTGATGAATGCTTGCGTTGCCCGGCCGGTCACTGGTCACCTGCTGGTTGTTATTGGATCATAACTGAAAACATTGTTAACAAGCTGCAAGGTTGTAACCCAGTCCCTACAAGGGCAACGTCCAGTCACCGACCGATGTCCGTTGAATTCCCACCCGGTTGATGCCGTTAACACATCGTATTTAACCTTCTTCTTCTTCTGTTGTTCTGGCCAATGTACCCACGGGAACCAAGCGGCCATGGTGGATTGCGCAATTATCTGCTTTTTAGTTGTTTTTGGTTGCTATATGCTTGAGTTGCTTCCTTGAATGACTTGGGTTCTGTGATATCTGGCTATGAGTTTCTGTCTATTTAGTTTTTGGTAGGTATTAATATTTCAAGCAGTTTTTGTTTGCAGTAATAAAGGAAAATACTTTGCTGTTTGAGTGCCATGAGGGTCTGTTTAAAGGCTGGGTGAGATCAGCAAGTGGTAAGGATATGTGACCATGTACTGATTTGTGCAAAATGACGAACCTCCTGATAAGACGTCAGTCAGCCAGTGATCCCCAATCAAGTTGTTTGATCATGTTAGTGACAGATCCAGGCGATCTTGATTTGTTTGTTTGTTTGTTTACCTTGAAGTTGTTGAAGCAAAATCTTGCAGCATAGCGTTGTATTGATTCCAGTTTATTGATGTGAATGTTTGTGTGAGGCTCCCACACGCTAGAAGATTATTCAACCAGTGGGCGAACTAGGGTCTTATAAGCTGATTCCTTGATGTCTTAAGACACTGGTTGAGGTTTCTCATAATAAATGCAAGGCTTCTTTTGGCTGAAGAAATGTTATTTGATATGGTCATTCCAAGTAAGATCACTGCTTATAGTGACACCAAGATAGGAGTGGTTAGTCTCTTGCAAGATAGAGGTACCAAGATGATAATCAAATACTTTCTTATTCTTAGCATGTGTAATCCTCATAGTAAAACACTTTTTGGTATTAAAACTCATGGAATAATCAAGTAAGGGTAGTTCTTTCTGCCTTATAACCTTTTGTATGTTTATTAAAAAACATTTTAGATGAAGAAATATAGTTATCATCTGTTACGTGCGTCTTGTTTATATGTTCAAAGAAACAGATATTACTGCTTGCTATTTCGCATCATATGTTACAAAATAATAGCAATTGATATCCGTGTTTAGCTACAAAAAGCAATTTATATGCTGTCCACAGATGAGCTATAAATGCTATTGGTTGGGTTTTATCATTATATCAAAGTGACTGATAGTCAATGTGCTAAGAGTTTATGCAATATCATGAAGCTTGCCGCAAGTGTGCGTCTGCTAGGTGACACGTCATAATCAGCGAAACCACTGGGTATCTGCCATAATTGCTAGAAGTAATATGGTAGTTATGACAAGTTGGTTTCAAATTATGTCTGAGCGGTCCCCCCTTTACTTTTATTTGCCATTTGGTTTGCCAATCCATAAGAGTATTCAGGTCATCTTGAAGTGACTCGTGATCCATATCATTTACAATTTCACGGTACAATACACAATCGTCAGCAAATAATCTGTCCTTAGAAGTAATACTATTTGGAAGATCGTTAATATAAGATAGAAATAGCAGTGGCTTCAGGACCGTGCCTTGTGGAACGCAGGATTTACACTTTGGCCTAGGATGAGTGTTCACCGCCTACGACAACGCGCTGGACACAGCACTTGAGAAAGCTGCTAATCCATCTTTGTGTCTTATTTTGTACACCATAACGCCTCATTTTCTGTAATAACCTGTTTGGTACCACATCAAAAGCTTTACTAAAGTCCATGACTATGAGATCAACTTGTCTATTGTTGTCAAGTGACATAGCTAAATCATGGGCAGTATTAGTGCAGTGTTTTGAATTGAAACCATGTTGTTTATCTGTAAGAATTGATTGGGTATCAAAATGGTGCATCAGAATTAGATTTCTTATTTCGCAGTAAGGTTATGCAACCAGGGTATGAGGAAGGACCAGTGTTCTCTCCCTCCCTCTAAGATTCTTGAGTTTCCAATTTTGACAAAGCTGCAGAGGTGCTTGTGCCAAAATCTCTAGCTAAGGCTGAAAATTGAGCAAGCAAAACAGAGTAAGCAAATGAAGAGAAGAGATCAACGTCGGCCCAACAGCCTTTTCGGGATTTCAATCTCTTATACAGAAACTCAAATATCGCTAATTTGTTCCATTGAAATACATTGCGTTTTTGTCAAAATTGGCCAACTTCAGAAGCTCACTGTGGTTGTAATCAGAGTACACTTAAGGTTTGTGACACATACCCATAAGGAGATGAATTTTCCTAACATTATTTTATGACAGGTTTCCTAAGTGTACTCCTAATAAACACACACGGATCATCCGAAGATACCTATTTTTCGCTATCGGGGAATTGCAGCTTATTGCTACCGCGCGAAGTGTTATAATACCGTAAATTAGCAAATTTATCAGTAGCTCTAAACAACAAAAAAAGAAAGAATGGAAAAAAAAGAAGAATTGTATCATAGAGAGTGACAAGTCAAAGAAAATGATTGGATATAACTGAAATAAAAAGAAAAGAAATGAAGAAAAAAAATGTAAAATAATGGGCCAAAGCAAGAATCGAACCCGAGATCCGTGCACGTCAAGCGAGAATTCTACCGCTACGCTAACACGTCTGACTGATAATGTCAGGGAAATCTAAAATACTAATAGAAATGTGTATTGCGCAAGGCGCAAAATTGGAAACCAAATTGGGGAAATTCTGTTAATTTCTGCTATATTTAGATAAATGATATTATTTAACAAAATATATGGGCTATTTAGGAAGAGTTTGATGAAAAAAGTTTGCCAATCGGGTGCAGAGGCTCATGGGCCGACGTTGATCTCTTCTCTTAAGCAAATTCATCTTTCTCACACATTTTCAGAAACCTGATGAGAAAATCTGTTGAGTTTACGATTTCAAAAAGTTTTTGGATAATTGAGCTCAAAAGAACCTTTGAGCAGTTATGAATGTTCTCAAATTGGTAACTGAAGATTTGGTTGTGCTTACCTTCGAAAAGGGTCCATTTAAAAAAATCCGTTTCCGAGATGTTCCCTCCATGCTGCACGAACCGAAATGATAATGGCTTTTTTCACAGACTCAGAAGTTGGCCATATTGACAGGGAACATCTAGAAATGCGCCACATGAATTAAATAAATAAAATAAATAAATGTCGCTTCTTATATAGCGCTTTTCCATAATTGATCAAAGTGCTTTACATTTATTCCGTTACTACTAGAATACAGCCAGCTGCCTATTTAAGCGCTCAATGTCAGTATTCCCAGTTACTCCCCATATAACGATTGGGTCGACAAGGCAAGTGTGATAAAGTGATTTGCCCAGGTTCACAACACGTTGGCACCAACGGGGCTCGAACTCACAACCTCACGCTTATGAGTCCTGCCGATTTCCGCTAGACCACACGTTCACAAAATGGGTTACAAATTAAATCAAACCAAAATGTGTTGACCATGATAGCCTATAAAATAGTTTATATATTCATATTCATATTTACAGAAGGATAAATTACAAATATATATATTATTATCACATTCAAAAACACAACTATTTTGCAAAATAATTTTGTAATATGTTTGCATAAAAGAAACGATTATTATTATTGGCCATAAAAAGACGTAGAGCTATAGACTTAAAAGGACTAGCCTAGATTCCACTTAGAATTAAAAACTTACATGGAAACGCTCTAAATAAAGCATAAAAGTGTAGTAAAATAAAAAAAAACTACACAAATTTACACAGAAATGGCCAGTGGCGTAGCTAGAGGGGGGGCCGCGGGGGCCGTGGCCCCCCATTAATGATGATAACCGTCGGTTAAAAAGGCACCCGTCGGTAAACTTGAGCCGAACGGCCGCAGGCCGGGCGGCGATACCGCATCGGTCCAAGCAGCCGTAGGCCGCCTGCCAATGTCGGTTTCTGCAAAAATTACCTCACATAGATGATTTTCACGGCATTTTGGCACGATTATAACTACATAAATCCAAAAATGTTTCAATTAGCCTTCCTGCAGTGTGTCAAATAGCTAAAACCCAGAGCTTCCGGGGGCTTCGCCCCCGACCCCATCCGTTATTCGCTCCGCTCGCATGCCAATCAAATTTTGTCGGTTCGTCTTCATATTGTGGCCCCCTCACTTTCGAAAACCTGGCTACGCCACTGCAAATGGCTCAAATTGACAGCGTATTGATTTGCAATTTATCTATATGTGATGGTGGTGTGACTATCCTGTGTTTTCTAAATTCTAAATTTGTACCTCAGATGGATTTACCAGCTAAAAGATCAAATGAAGCTCTTATTGGAGATAATTTAATTAGATCAAAAGTGAAACAATTTCATCAAAAATAATTTTATTTACCCATCACAGGTGTAGAAACAAGATCTTTTTAAGATTTGAAACTAGAAACACTTTTTCAACTACAGTAGAAACTCATTGTAACGAAGTTGCAGGGGACAGACAAATTACTTCTTTATATCCAAAATTTTGTTATATCAGGGTTTTTAAAACAAAAAAATATAAAAGAAATTAGTAAAATGGTACAGGAAAATTACTACAATGTACTTTATAACAGGGCTTTTCTTATATCAGATTTCGTGATAATGAGTTTCTACTGTATTTTTTTTTTGTCCGCGAAAAAAAAACCAGCTGGTAAATGATTTCATTTTTTCCCTCTGTTACACAAATTCAGCGGAAACTACTGGTAGGATATAAATGTTAGTATTATCATGTTCTATCGATACATGTGAAAAAAATATATAGTCAGAAAATCAGCGGACAGGATCTAGGCCAGTCCCTTTAATCCTCAAGTTGTGGCAAATGAGGGCTCCCTCACTTCTGGTTCATTACCGACTAGCGTTACACAGTGTGGCATGCATGGAATTGTTGTAAGTTTGAGGGATTCTTCCTAGTAAAAATCGCTAATCTCCACATTTTTAAAAACAAACCAAGCAGAAGGACAGTTTTTACCTGTATTTTTGACCAGGAATATTTTTTGAGTAAGTGTTACAGAAGCAAAATAAATACTTAGCTATTAAATTGGTTAGTGAAAATAATGCCCAGTGATTTCTACATGATAGGCCTATTTCAAATTGAAGATAGGAAAAAAGTCAGCTGCTAATTTTAGCATATATGAGATTGCACACGTTGCTGTCGAAAAGCTGTCAAACTGTAGTAGCTGCTGTTTTAGTCTACCTGTACCCTTATTATGAAGTTATGAACATCGCCATCTAGTGACAATGACAATGACATAAACAAACACGGCTCATTTTTTCCTCGATCGAAGCGCAAATGACAATATCTTTGTGGATAAAATGCATTTATTTTATCTGGATAGCTTTCGCGTCTTTCGTGTTTTCTTCTTCTACCGCATCTTTCTTATGTACCCGAGTCTTGCGTTCGTGTAACGGTACAACCGTGTTTCTTTTACAAGCTTAGGTGAACAACCAAAAAAACACCATAACGTTGACTTGAAGAACCTTTTACGAAACTGAGTCTAGATAGATACTTCACTTACCCAGTAACTGGGCGGTGAACGTTGATATTTCACACCGCTGACCTACTTACACATAACACATTAGCTCACATTCAAGCAGGCATGACTCAAACCGGGCTTGGATGTTTTGCTTTGACGCTTAAATAGTGTTTCTAGATACTTTTTCTAGAGTTTTTCTGATTTACTCGCAATATGATTTACCACTTTCAAGCGAAAATATGTTATCGGGAAGAAGATTTTGCCGGAGCACAACCACTAGTATGTAGAAAAAAATTCTTATGTGTTATTGCAGAGTTATTGATTTTTGAAAAGTTGTCGAATTTTTTTTGAATGTGAAGAATAGAAAATTTCAGATGTCTACAAGTTATACATGTATGCACATCCATATATATTCAAGAATTTTTTTAATATGTCTGTGTAAAAAAATGTTATTAATTAAACAACGATAGGCAAACTTTTTGTGAAAAAAATGCGCCTGTTTTCTCTTGCAATTCTGCCCAACGTATAGTGTTTAAAATTTGTTTGCTATCTGAGACGCCCAATTTTGCACAGCTTTGGCATCGTGACAATTTACAAGGACACAGAAAAGTACAACAAATGTGGGGGGACAGTGTATTTTGACCGGGTAACCATCCGCGTGCCATAACATATATGAGATCTAGACGGGTCTCGAGACTTGCAATGTAGCCTATAGGGTATCAGAATCCAGCTGTTGCTCTGCATAGAGTTACAATAGGGTATCCAGTATGGCTTTTCATCCTCAGATAGGGCAAAAGTGTTCCATCTTAAATTGTTTAAATGGATTTCAGTTATGATTATGTAATAAGTTTGGTAATAACTGTTTGGTCACATTTTCGTATGATTTTAGACAGGGTATTCATTTGAAATGGTATGGCCCTGGATAGGGTATCCATTCATACAGATAAAGTAACGTTATGGGCATTTCCAGCGTTACTCGCGTTACCTTTTTTTATGCCATTTCCTCTTTCAAGTGCTGTAGTTTTTACAAAAGGTGGACTACTTCCTTCATCTTTCACA
>JXSR01S045847.1:85925-97621 GCA_000969725.1 Ophiothrix spiculata
ACATTGGGTTTCCGAATTTGACAACCTCAACTTTGTTTACATCCAGAATTTGGGTAATAAATATCATCTTTGGATTTAAATTAGTTTTGTAATGATCCTACACTATTTAAAGATGTTGTCTGTGTTGAGAGAAATTTATTTGGGTTTTTAATTTCTGAATTATTTAATGTCAAAACTTAGAAAGCTTAAACGGCAATATAACTCCACATATTTCTTGTAACTCTGGACTCTTGGTCCTGAGTTACAATTATTGGAACTAGGAAAAGTCACTCCATAGAGAAACACACTATGCTGATATTCATAACCTGAAATGTGCAAGACATTCTGTCAAATATTGGGATTCTGGGAAATTTCTATCAGTAACAAGTTTATTTTATCAGTGACAAATGACTTGTTGGACTGTTAGGTACACCTTCATTACAAATTTGTTCTGAAACTTACATAAATTTTGGGTATACATATGGTTGTTCATACATTAGCTGCACATAGGCCCTATAATTTCAGGTGCAATATCATTTGATATTTCACCGTTTCCAGTGTACCGAAACATACTTCGGTTTTCAGGGCACCTACAGAAATCTCGAAAAAAATTTGATATGATTGTTGTACCATGTGTAGGTGACACTCTTAGCTATATTTGTGCCAATTTTCAAGTGACTACCTTTAATAGAACAAAAGTTATGAGACAACAGGTAGAACTTTTTGAATGACCCTCGTAATTTAGCTGGTAATGTAAGTGAGTTGGTGGCAGCGGTGGGATTGTAGGGTTTCTTAACGCCTAGATGGAACATCATTGAATTGAGTGCTGAGTGCATTGGGTTGTTGTGAAATGTCTACTGTGAGGGAGGGAGAAACAAACCAAACATAACTCACCCCATTACCAGTAAATATCAGGAGGTATACCAGCACCAAACAAGTTTGTAGCCAAGCTGGGATTCGATCCTGAGACCTTCTACACCCAAAGTGATCTTGCAGCACAAAGACCAAAAGAGCACTTCACTATAGTTTCTCTCAGAGTTGTTTTTCTCTCAT
Organism: Ophiothrix spiculata; assembly: GCA_000969725.1. NCBI lineage: Eukaryota > Metazoa > Echinodermata > Ophiuroidea > Amphilepidida > Ophiotrichidae > Ophiothrix > Ophiothrix spiculata. The sequence goes on from JXSR01S045847.1 coordinate 86,958, forward strand.
TCGCGTTTTTTTTTCTTTCCGACGCTTGTTGTTAAGACCTTCTGCGTACTGATGAGCTTATTTACGCACGTATTTGCAGAGCGTGATTTGTCGATTTCGATTATTTACGCTCACGCTGTTGACGCGTGCGTTAAGAGTGGCGTATACGACACGATTTGAAAGGAAAAACAACTTTGAGAAATAGTATATCAGGTACACTGAACAAGCTTATTTGTTTGTGACTTTACTCCCTCCTTCACACAAGACATGTCCTCATGTCTTTATCATTGCACCCCATACTCGGCACTCAATTCGATGGGGTCTACTTAGGCATTATGAAACCCAAGGGATCCCACCGCTGCCACCAAACTGTAACAAACCTAACATAACCCACCCCACTTAAATTACCGGAACAGTAAATGTTGATTTGTTCGTTCGTCACACACATACAAAGTCAATGCTATGTCTGCAATGAAACACACAAAAACTTAAGTTTACTTATATTTAGGTCCATAAGTTGAATTTTAGCAATCGTTCTCATTCGATGTGTGTTTATAGGAAGTCATGACATTCAACCAATCAGATATCGTGTAATTAAAACCAATACAAGAAAATAACCAATCATCAAATGTCTCACACAGATATAAAATTGGTCCGCTTTTTTTAACCACACAATTTCACTTAAAAATTGACAATCTATTTATTCTATTAATTCGACATCTTTTTTTGACAACTGAAATAGAGCTTCATTGGTTAAAGTTAAGAAAAACTACTTGAGATTTTGGTACCAGAATATTTCCAATATTTTTCTTATTACCCATTAAATTGTATTCAATGACTGAAACACACCCTGGACCAATTGATCTGACATTTCAAAGCAAATTGTAATAAGTGGGTTGGTGATCTTTCACATGAAAGTGAAAACTAAATTTTGAAAAATCAGACTATGTACCGTTAAGTTTTTGATCAATTTGCTTTCCTTCATTTGTTTGGCATCCATTTTGAAAATGTGGCATCTGGAGGGGGGAGGGGCACTCAGGATATATGTGTTGAAATCATCACTGAGCAGAAATTAACAGCAAAGGGTACTTTTTCCATGCATAGTGGCGGTCCGCGCAACGTGAAAAGGGTATCAATTTCTTGCATCTTTGGAAAAATTTATTTATTATTCAGCCGTCCTACAGTCTCCTGTCATCGTTTAGGGTATGAGTTTCAAAGAATGGAAATTCAAGTTAAATACATTTTTCTTTCTCAAAATTCAAGCTGGAATTATACAGGATCAGAATTTTTTGCACACAGAACTATGTCTGGATCTTCAGAATTTGATTGCTGTACTTGAAAAGGTTAAGAGAATCCAGATGGATTTTCGTATGTTTAATATGGCAAATCTTTGCTAGAATTGGCTGTTAGATTTGAATAAATTTCTTACCCATTAGATAATTTAGCCATGTAGCCAAGATTGTTTTTTTTAGGTCGTCCGATGATAATCGGTAAGACCTTATGGCAGCATGCAGCGTCTGAGTGTGTCTGTCTGGGGTGAAAACTTGTGAACAAACTATCTTTGAGAACAAAGACTCGGAAATGGATGCCACTTGGTAAGAAGGACTTGGGTGACATACTTTCGACTTGATTAGATATACAGTGCATAATATGCATATGTTATACCTAATTTTCATAATTTATTCAAAATTTGGTTAAAATTTGGCATATCACCTTGTGAACAAAATATCTGGAGATACCAAACTTTGAAATGAATGCCACTTGGTAGGAAGGACCGGAATGACATACTCTTGAACTGATTAGATTGATAGCGCTTAATATATTAAGAACTTAATTTGCATAATTTATTCAACATTTGGTATGAGGCATATCACCTTTTGAACAAAATGTCTGGATATACCAAACTTGGGAATGGATACCACTTGCAATGTATAGGGCGCACTGGGGTGACACACTCTTTAAAATCTCTGCCAAAATTTCTCGGACAAAATCAGTCACGTGACCACCAATTGCAGGGCACCGATCATGTTCAAAAACAATTGGCTCTGTACTCTGGATGGTTATTTACATCGTCTGGAGAATTGTGACGCCGACTTTAAAGGAGCTTGGTCCGATTTTTCAAAATTGATGACCACTCAAAAGGTCTTAATTTCAAATTTCAGCTTAATCAGTCAAATGGTTTTGATTTTATTGGTAGTTTTGTATTTCAGAGATAGATACGTTACTGTATGTAATTAATTATGGTTACCATAATTAGACACACTTTCATATATATCTCCAAAACGGAACATAACTCAGCCGTGAAATTTCACATGGGTTATGAGAAAAATATGAGCAATATTTTGATACCAAAATCTCAAAAAGTTGGAAAAAAAGTTGGGGCAATCGAACCAAGCTCCTTTAATTGATTAGATTTACAGCGCATAATGGTGCGTTCATAATCCAACGATTTCATCGCACGACGTGTACCGATATGCAGTCTTCAAGAATTATAGCGCAATATGCGCAGCGCGTTTGAAGACTGCGTATCGACAGACGTCGTGCGATGAAATCGTTGGACTATGAATGCACCATAATATGCATGTTAAGTACCTAATGTGCATAATTGGCATATGACCTTGTGAACAATATATGTGTAGAGATATGAAACTCGGAAATGGATGCCACTTCATTTATTGGACGACCATATTTTTGTAAAAAAAGGTTGAATTTGAAGGATTTTGCACCCCTGGCCATGCAAATGTGATTATACTTCAAAATTTTACAAGAGATAAAGCTCAGATTGTTTTGAACTTTTTCTTTGCAGTATTTGAGTGGTTTTGGCAATGAATTTTCATCGGAGGACCCACGCTGTCCAGATGCATTACCAAAAGGACAGGTAAGTCTTAAAGGCACACATAATAATTTTGTTTTCTGCAGATAAGGCAAAAAAAAACCAAGTTTGTTTCTGGTAACATGCTTAGATTCACTTCAAGGGAGTACCCCCCCCCCCCCCCAATTTGCTTCTCAGCTGATTCAAACCCATGACTTGCAATGTCAGATGTTGAAGAGTTGGGAACTTGTACTGCTATAGTAGGTAATTGTACGTCTCTCATCCAGGGCCGTAGCCAGAAGCATGTTGATAGGGGTGAACCAGCTAAATTTGCCTACTACAGTTTGCGGATTTGCCAACTAAAGTTGGTGCAACAGCGCCAATGTATGCATTTTGACAATGAATTTTCATCGGAGGACCCATGCTGTCCAGATGCATTACCAAAAGGACAGGTAAGTCTTAAAGGCACACATAATAATTTTGTTATCTGCAGATAAGGCAAGAAAACCAAGTTTGTTTCTGGTAAAAGTTAAATGCTATTTGCGCTTTTTTATTTTTTATTTTTTACTATTCAAAAATGCAATGCGATGCTTTTTTTTTTACAAAAAATGCTAGCTGTAAATTCTGCATCGGGTAATATGGTTGTGGACCATAGTTTCGAGCCAGTATCTTAGAAGCTCTAAAAATGTTGCTGGCTCTCACATATGAACGATTAATTGTAAGCAATTAAGTTTTTTACGCAAGTGTCCAGTAAGCTTTTTTACAGAATTGTTTTATTTATCAAAAATATAGATTTTTTTTATACGAAATTTGGGAAAACAAATTAATGGGGGAAATATGTGACTTAACAGAAATGTGTGTGGGTAACCCGAAACGAACTTGTTTCTTTTTTTGGCCTAATTTATACATTTTGCAATTTTGAGAACTTTGAAGCTGAAAGATTTTGATTTTTTTTGTGAATTAAATTCATGGCATTTAATGAATACCTTAAAGCAGGGCATGAATTTTAAGCGGCCAAAATGATGTCGAGAAGTGCGATTAATCGCTCGCCTAAATTTTGATTGACTAATTGTTTCAAATCGTGAAAAAAATGGACAGAAAAGTCGTCAAAAATGATCGTCTAGCAGCTTTCGCTTCGTCCCAATAATGCTATGATGTAGGTTTTTTTTCCGGACGATTTCGTTATGTTTCGCCTGTATTTTATGAATGAATTCCCCAGTTTACTCACGTACGGACCTTACAGAAGATGTACGAATAACTTTTGTAGGGTATTTCCCCGTATCCTTTGACCGCAAAGCAAAACTAATTTTTATTATTTCAACTGTCGGTTGATGATTGGTAGGCCATTTTGTAATGCATTAGATAGTATGGCAAAAAGATCACATGACTTCCACCAACTGCACAGGTTATATAGGTTCTAACAAATTAATCACACGTGATCGCCGATCTTAGGGCAACCAATTGTAGTAGCCTACACAAAACCCTTCCTAAAATCGTTAATTTTGCATTATTTCGTCTGAAACTTCGGAAATATATTAAAAAGATCAAAGGTAATCTTATTTTATATTTGGATTTTTACTTGCTATTGTGGATTTTTTAAAATGATTGGACGCATTTTCGCTGAATTAGCTGTGTATTTACCTGCTTTGATAAAAAAAACTCCCGAAATTTCGTCAAAATTCATGCATTTTAAGATTTTTCTTGACAAAACCAGATAATACAAATTAAGTTTAGGACCATTTCTATCAAAATTTGAAATGAATATTCACATAACATAAAATCAGGTCATGTAATAGTATTTTTGAGAAGGTGGCCATAATTGCCCATATGTTATTGAAAAGTACAAATCATCAAAATGCGATCTTGAAATGGAAATTTTATTATCTAACAGTTAAATTGACAACTAGAAGGCTCACTCTTTTGCCAAAAATACTGACCAGGAGTGTATTCCTATGGGGGAATCAGGAAAATTTATTTTTAATCCCTCAATGTGAATGGTTTTCAGCAAAACTTGTCGGTCTTAAACCTTTTTTCAACCAAATGTAGCTAGGTAAACAAAAAAATTAAAAGTTGTTGTGATAATTATGAAATATATTTAATTTTGAAGAGCTAATTGAAAGAAAACCTAACAAGCCATAAATGAGCTCTTTGAGACTTGTGGTTGCAGAGATACATCAATTTTATTGCTAGAATTTTTGGGCCCTATAACAATATAACCAACTGTGCATGAAGAGGGTGATAAAGTCAAATTTCATGAAAAATAAGGCTTTCAGTCAAAATCTAAATGGATCCAAGAAAATACTACAGATTGAGAATTCTTTTTTAAGATTTAATGATATAGTTTTGCATAATAGGGGGGGGGGGGGGATATTTTGCTTAAATCTGGGCTTGAAGTGCACCACCATTGATGATGTATTTAAAAGTAACCACCAAATGTCATGAAATGGAAGTTCCTTCCTTCGTGGTGAAAACATTGGACAATGGTAATCCCAGGACCACAATTTTTAAGTTGGTGTATTTACAGCTCATTTTGCCAACTAGTGCTTAGGTCAAAAATTAGCCAACTCAAAAGGTTTTTTTTAGCTTACTTGGTATTTTATAACTCCATTTTTTGCCCTTTATTTTGTAGTTTTGCTGACTGGTAGGGATCTAAGCCTACCAGAACTTGGATTATACAACTGGTAGTCTTTATAAGGCTATACATTCTGTAACCTTCTTTTCCCCTACCACGGAGGTAGAAGAAAAGAATGTAGTGCCTCCTCCAGGCTCCTTCCCTTCCTCATTTTTTCTTTCATTCTTTCTTTTCTTTTCTTTCCTTTTTTCTTTTTTTTTTCTTCCTTTCTCTCTCTTTTTTTCTCCCCTCTCCTCCATTTTGCCGACTGGCACATTAATTTGCCGACTGATATGAATGATGGGGGTGTCACGAGGGGGGCCCCACCCCACATCCCCCCTCTAGCTATGTCCCTGCTCTCATCTACCTTTTCTTTACAACACAAGGCACCTACCTACATAAGCACACTTTGCCTAACATGAAATCATTTCAAATTGTGTGTAGAGAGGTTTCTGGGTGTGATTTCAGCAGTCTCTTGATTTCTTAGTGCCACAAATTTTTATGTGGCCATATTTCATCCATGCACAACAAGTTTCATTTACGTTTGGCTGTTTTTGATCCGGGAGGGGGGGGACTCAAATGTTTGGTAGGTATGTGCCGAACATGATATCTAACAAAGGGTTTTGCGGAATTGAATTTTGCGGAACTGGCAGTTGGAGTTAAAAATCACTCAAAATTAGGTTGAAAACTGTATAAAACACAATTTTGAGTAATTTTCTTTGAAAATTGGGGTCTTTGGAACTGAAGTGTTCTTGAAATGGGCATCTTGGGGAGCGAATAAGAGGCTTGAAAAGGGGGTCCGTCAATTTAAGTGACCTATCCTGGTTTTTGATGAGTTGATATTGTACATTAATACATTTGTACTCTACAATGTACTTTTTTACATGTAGGCCCTAAATAATTTAAAATTAGTATTTGATGTGGTGAGCTTATTTAACACACATGACAAAGTATATGAGGCATCAAAATCATACCCATAAATATTTGATGAAGTGAAACTTATGTTCAAGAATATTGATTGATGTGAAAGAAACTTTATGGATTAGGCCAATATAATTCATGCTTTAAAGGGATTAGCCGAGATTCTACTTAGAATTAAAAGCTTATGGAAATGTACTAAATAGAGCTGCTAACTGGAGCTTAGTAAAGTCAAAAAAGTAAAATGGAATAGACACAGAAATAGCTAGAATTGAGAGAGAATAATTTAATTTGTTTTAATATATATATCATTCTTTGATGATGGTCATAACGGGGGGGGGGGGGGGGGGCGGGGGGGGGCACTGACCTAGGAAGGTGATATGTGCGGCCCTCAAGACCCCCTTTTCATGCCTTGTCTGCCACTCCCTAGACCCCCATTTCAAGCACAACCTTTAGTTAGCAAGCCTTATCTTCAAAAATTTTCAGTTCCCTAGACTCATTTTTTGAAATTAAGTTCCCAAGACCCCAATTTCAAGCAAAATTTCGAAAAATTACTATGAATTATGTCCAGGATTTTCTAATCCTATTTGTACCTCAGATGATTTACCAGCTAAAAGATTAAACAAAAATTCTGAAGACAATTTAATATATATTAAAAGAGAAGTAGTTTAGTCAAAAATAATTTGTTTGGCTATCGCAGGTGTAGAAACAAGATATTCATTAGATCTCAAACTAGAAAACTTGAAACACAGAACAGTGGAAAACAGACAAATCAATTGCAGATTAAACAAATAAGTGCTTCTTGCTAATATCATTTTCTTGTTTATTCTTTAACAGAATAGCCCTCAGAAGTGTGCGTATGGCTTATACGCAGAGCAGCTGTCAGGGACGGCTTTCACTGCACCGAGGACGGCCAATAAACGCAGCTGGTTCTATCGTATCAGACCGTCAGTAATGCATGTGCCATTTAAACCCATTGAGCAGGGCAATCTCACCAATAATTGGGATGAGTGGAAACCAAACCCCAATCAGGTAATTTTAAAAGGTTTTCTTTAGAACTTCAATCGTTTGCGTAATTTTTTACTCTTGTGGAATTCCGGTTTGTCTTGTAAACAAGGTGAACGTTAGAATTTATCTTCATTAATCATCATCATCACAAAATCTGATCAATTTATTGTACTTTGTGAACTTAAAAATTAATTTTATATCACATTGTGTCTTGCCAGAAGGTCACCATTTTGGTCTAACTTAATCATGCTGACGTCACGATGTCTTAATTGAAGCTGGCCTGGACTCCCTACTTTCAAATCCTGGCTAAACCCTTGCTTGTGAAAATACTTAATGTTGTAGGTATTGGATGGATCTCTACTAACATGGCTTTTTACGCACAGTGCAGATTCAGATGCATGCGCATCTTGGAGATCCACATCTCTCTATACCTCTATGCAGCGTACTGTACAGGAGAGACGGATGTGACGCCTGTGTAGACTATCTGCAAAGCAGCTTATGGAGATGCACATTCATCTTGACATCTTGCTTTGCACTCCCATGTAGGTTACACCCAGGAAATTCAAGAGCAATGTAGTTTATTGGATTGAATTGCCCCCATTAGGTAACGAAAAAATATCTGTTTTACGAGTGGACGGACCTTTCAAGTAGGGTCAATCGGTCTTGCTAATTTTTTGTGTCGTCTGTAAGAAAAGACACATAGGGATTACTTTGGTAGTATGTGTGTGTGTGTGTGGCTGTCTGTCGTGGTTAACAATGTTAACCTTTTTCATTGTGCCTCTATCTCCGGAACCGTAAGGCCTACGGTAAGGAAACTTGAAGACATGAATCGTCTCGGGATAAACTTGCACTGCGAAAGTTTCGGGGTGTGTGGTCAAGGTCATTCAAGGTCAAAAGGTCATTTGAGGTCAAATCTCAAAAATTTTCAAAAAGTTGACCTGAGGTCATCCGAGGTCATTTCAAGGTCACAGCTATAACTCATGAACCCTTGACCCTATATGGATTAAACTTGGACCATGGATAGCTCTTAACCCAAGGTCAAAGTCAGTCAAGGTCAAAAGGTCATTTGAGGTCAAATTTTCAAAAATGTTCATAAAGTTGACCTGAGGTCATTTCAAGGTCATGGCCTATTATTCATGAACCCTTGTCCCTATATATATATGGATTAAATTTGGACCATGGATAGCTATGCAAACCTGTACCCAGGACCTGTACATCATTGACAAACCGCGATGACAGACAACACTAGCGGTCAGGGGACCGCGATGTATTTTTTTCTAATTTTTTTCTTTGCTTAAATAACCCCAAAAGTCCGAAAAATGAAAAATAATTGTTAAATTTTGTCCAGAAAACAGCTGATTTTACATAATTTTGACAAAATTTAAAAAAAAAATCTTCAAAAATAGAAATTTAGGGTTGGTTGGGCCCGTATAACGTTGTTGTTTTTTTGTCGCCTTATCTAAATTTATATTTTTGGATTTGACACTTGATTGATATAACCACAGCCGAAGGCAAATATCTGAATGTATTCTTTGCTTGTTTTCTCTCGGTGATTCAGTTATCATGTTTTACATTCAAATGTATATATTTACATAAATCGGTAGCTGTTTTCATTTATTATGGTGTATCTTACAAATTTTTGATATTATTTTCACATTTTTTCTTTCATATTGAAGTTGAGGTGGCACCCATTTGATATTCCTGAGACATCAGAAGGCAGTGTGGATTTTGTACAGGTATGTACCCGGGGGGCTCACTCATATATGAGCATGATACCTATGTTCAACGGTCAAGACCCTCCAGGCCACTCGATCATCAGACCCCATTTTCAGCAAAAATTTTGGTTTTCAAAGGCCTTTTTTTTTGGATCAAACTCAGTTCAGTAAACCCCAGTCCGCACATACCTTTCATTTTCAAATTTGAGTACCCCTCCCCGAGGCTATGTATCACTCTTAAAATGCAGGTGGCAGTTGGTAGTATCATTTTAACCCCCTCCTTTATTTTTAACCCACCCTTCATTTTAAAATATCCTTCTTTAAGGTCTAATCCTACCCTTTGGCCATTCTAGATTCGATTGCAATGCACCACAAAGTGTACTAAACTAATTTGAAAGTTGTGTCTTGCTCCTTATATGAGCAGGGTAGATTGTCCTTTATATGTGACCCATCATATCGAAAGGTACCTTAAGGTCGGCGTAGTATATTACAAGATACGAAGCCACTAAAGCTGAGCATAGACAAAAATCATGTCCAAGGTCGAATTTCTAATTTCATCAGAAACATTACCTTTGAAATGTATTCAGTCATATTAATCAGGTTCCAACATCCAACAATAAGACAAAGATGTTTTAAAAACCGAGATATAAATATTTCCTCCATTCATGTTTTACCAGCACAAAAACTTTAAACTCAATTTTCTCAGAGATATAGTTTTCTGAATCAGCCCGATGCCTTTTACCAGTTTGGATGTAACTTTGCAACCAAACATCCAATAACCAAAAGCAAGATATCATTTTAAAGCTTACAATATAATCTTTCAGATGAGACCAAAAAAATCAATTTTCATTTTGAGACCCTTAAGGTAAGGCCAAAAATTTTCTGCTTTACAAATGCCAAATTCCGCTTTATTCTGCTTTGTATTTTTTGCACTTTTTTGATACAATAAAATTCTGAAAATCTTACAGTTTTAAAGTCTCTAGTAGACTTCCGATGTCGCTATTAAATTTCAACATCATTTCTGATGATCTGAGACATGCATCTCGCTTGTGCCATTCGACCGTGTGCTTGCAAAAATTGCAAAATATCTTGTTTCCATCGGCATAAAAATCGTTCACAAATGATGGTTCTGAAGCTCTATATTTAGCAGTCATATCTGCCCTCCTAATTTTGCACTCCGTTTTGGTATTGGTGCCATTTTTAATCAAAATTTAATGTTTGTAAACTAAGCTTAATAAACAAGTTTTTGCCCTGCAGCGGCACATGCAGCGAATTGGAAAAGCCCCCATGGCTATTTTTAGCTTGCGTGCGCAAGGGGTCCTGGGATACAGTGACGAAGCGGAATGCAGTATTTTTGACAGTCGGCAGTCGGGCGATGTGTGACTGCGAGATCGCAAATCAATGCTGAATAATTAGGCATATTACGGCCGTAAGTAGGTAGTTTATACGTTTTTATAGGCATTGTAAGGTAAATCTTTGATAAATTTGACTTTATTTTGTTGAATTTATGATCCCAAATATTCATAATATTTATTTATTTTTTCAAAAATTTATTAATTTGCCGTTTTTGGGTCTTTTTATTATTATGGTGTATCTTACAAATTTTTGATATTATTTTCAC
>JXSR01S045848.1:0-16482 GCA_000969725.1 Ophiothrix spiculata
TGTTTTTAGGGGTAGGCAAATTACAGGCCTTATTGGCCCTCCTGTCTTCTCCTCCATATTACTTTTGTTTTGTTTGTGATTTTTGTATTTATTTATGTTATTTTGATGTCAAGTTTTTATGGAAATAAAGATTGAAGATTGAAGATTGAAGATTGAAGATATTCAAAAATTTTTTGTTCCACTTTTCAAGCATGCTCAGCAAATTCAATGTGTAATTAAAGGAGCATGGTCCGATTGCTTCAACTTTTTTTCAAACATTTTGAGATTTTGGTACCAAAATATTGCTCATATTTTTCTCATACCCATTAGAAATTTCACAGCTGAGTTATGTTCCGTTTTGGAGTTATATATATGAAAATGTGTCTAATTATGGTAACCATAATTAATTTTTAACAGTATTGTATAAGTGGCTCTAAAATACAAAATTTCCCTTTAAATCAAAATGATTTGACCGATTTAGTTGAAATTTGAAACTTATACCTCTTTAGTGGTAATCTTTCATATAACACTGAAGACTTCATTTTGAAAAATCGAACCAAGCTCCTCTAACTTCTAAGTCATATTCATTCAATTTAAGCTGACAAATTCCTGGCAATTTTCTGCTGACTTCCGTGCAGGACAGGACCAGGGACAGAACATTTTCAAGGGCCGAATCCCCAACCAAGTCCCGGCCCCAATCAACGAAACATCCCCGTTTAGAGCTTAACTCAATTCCCGGCCCAAATGATCACATCAAGTCACCGCCTAACCCCATATATGGGATGTCCACACTGCTCAATTCCCTCACCCTGTCATGACATTATTCCCTGCTATATAGGCCCGGTACCCAGAGGCCAGGGAAACAACTAATAACCGTACGGTTTAGGTAAATTTAAAATGTTGAAACATAATTGTTGAAATACACAGACCATGTCTATACACATACATTACAATATGAGATATTATGCTAGCCCAAAAAAACCACTTATCACTGGAAGAGGTGTATATTTTCACTGGTTTCTTGGGTTAGCCTAAAGTCTCATATTAGGCCAAAGAAGCCACTAAAATATACACCTCTTTCTGTGATAGCAGACTTTTCCAATTTTAAAGAACCATGGGAAAGTTGGTTGGTTAGAATACCTATAAAATTCAGAACTTCAGCAAAATTGAGAGCATTTCAAATAATAATAATAATAATGGTTTATTGAAACTCTAATGGTGACCCGCAGTTCAAATTGCAAGAATTTATACATTAATAAACACACCAAAGAAATTAATGCAATTTTTGTGAGCCGCAGCTTAATCAATGCCATATTGAAACAAACATCCAGGATAAAGTGCCTTGTCCAAGAATACAACATGTTGTAAAGAGCAGAACTCGAACTCACAACCTTGGCTTGGATTATGAGATGGACGCCTTATCCATTTGGCCACACATGCTCCTCAACCAGGAATTATTAGACTTTACCTTTAAAGAGTAAGTTCTACCAAGAACTTTCAGGGGAAAAGGTCCGAAGGTTTGACATTTTCCAAGGTTACTGTTACATCTGTAATCAGTTAATCAGTTCATCTTACTCAACTATACGACCTAAATTAAAATGGAAAACCTTGAACTTCACTAAATATTTTTGAAATAAATTAAAGTAGGCAAAATGCTTTTTTGTGTAAGAAATTTTTTTTGTTATAATCTGATATCAAAATTTGATAATATCTAGGAAGCAAGTTTCTGTTAAGTTGTAATTTCCCAAGGTTATAGTAATCAAGATGGAAATCTGTAAGGCAGGCTGTTCACTTTGTTTGTCCTTGAATTCCCAAATGAAATTCCATGGGAAGCTGGTAAATTATGGTGTTTACAGGAAAATCAGAGTAAGTTTGGAGTGACATTTACAGTTTTATGCAACCTGAAAAATTATGTAGACTTTAGGGTATCCCAGATTTTGCAAAAGAGTCAAGATGTGAAAATGTGTATTTCAGGTCCCACACTTCAAGTGTACAACAATTAAATAATGGAAGTCCATATTGAGTGGCTTTTTGAAAGATGAGACCAAACCTTGCTAGATATGGATTGAATTAAAATATGTTTTTGAGATTTTAATATTCTTTTTTTTTTTTTTTCAGTCCATTCCACATCGATGAAGATGAATTAAAAAGTCCTAATAAGCCTATCAATTCCTACCATCGGAGGGAGAGATCGTTTACAGAACCTGCCATCCCCACTGTGGTAAGTTGTGTAAATACAAATTTAGTCAGTCATGCAGTCCGTGAACATGATTACGAACAGGTTACGGTTATGTTTGTGGATGCTTAACATATATCCACATTCATTTAAGGATCAAATATGTTACAGTGGTTCATCGCAGATCAACAATGATGCATCCATATATCCATGTATTTTTATCCTGTGAGGGTAGCTTTAGGTACACTCATCATTTTTAAAGTTGCTGATATGTGATGAACCATCTGTAATGTGTTAGAATCCCTTTCAACGAAGATCATCCTAAAAATAATCAATATTGTGTAGCCCGTGTAGAGCACAACTCTAAATTTTTTCAGTTTGTCAGGAATCTTCATAAAATATTAATCAAAAATTTGGCATGTTTGTTGCTTTGGAGGTTTGCACCTGTTGCCGTGCACCTACTAGAAGTTCTTAAAATGTGATAAACAGTGAATAGACTTGTGTGTGCCTTGTAGATGCACTTCCATAAATATGATGTCCGGCATGGCACTTAATTTGAATATGAACTGTGGGCTCAAAAAGATCAAATAATACTTTATGATCCTGTACAAAGAGATTCAGCGAATTGTTGAAATATGAATGCAATAAGTTATCAGAACGAGTTTTAAAAATGAGAAATAATTAATCTGATGATTTTTAAAATCCAAGTTTTTGAGCCTTTTCTTTAGCAGAAAATTTGATTCCATTTCGGGTTTTTTTTTTTTTTTTTTTTTAAGTTTAATGTTTAGAGACACATAACCATTCCTTGATTTTCAGATGAGATTTTATTTTTTGACCCACAAACTGTGAATGGAACACCATTTGTAAACTGATCCAATTCCTCTTATGTCACATGATGTCTTCATGTGCCATGTAACATGACAGGAATTTGGTTCAAATTCAAAAATACCTCATGATTGGTACAGACGTAAAATGATGCTCTTATACATAACAAACAATACTGTTGCAAATGTTTCACAAAATGAAATTTTAATCACCAATATGTACTCACTAAATCTCAATCTATGCATGACATTTTTCATCATTGCATGAAGTGTTCTTTGAAACTATTTTTTTCGCGTTCAAGGAACTATTAAACTCATTTGTAATGTGAATTTTAGTTGCTCAATGTAGTATGATAGATAAAGTTTAATCCAATTTTAAGATAATGCTCTTTAAAGAAACTATCCATTATTTATAATTCCATATTTTTCCCTACAATTTTTAATTTTAATACATTTGGGAAAGCTCATCCAACTTAATTTACTTGTTCATTCACTTTCAAATATCTTGGTAAGAAAACAATAAGGCTGAATTCATAATCGAAATGCACCCATTTTGTCCGCAATAACTTCAAACGAAAACTTGCATAAAATTCACATTAAAAAGGAAAACAGATTTTTGCAGCAGATGATCGAGGCAAAAGGCAATATATAACTTTAGCTTTTCTTAAGTAGGTTGGCGTTGATGTGAGGGGTGTTGCATTTTGATAAGGATCTATCAAAATTCCACATGCTTCTTGCATTTACAACAAGTTATTGTCGGTAAAATGTATAAATTTAGCTGTTTCTTGGGTTTTTTGTTTCGCTTGTACTGGTTAAACAAATTGATTGGTTAAACTTTTTTGTGATTTCTTTTGATCTACATACATGTTTTTGCTTAGTTACCAGTTCTGCATGGAATCCTGTAATGGTTATTGCAATTAAAATCCATGTAAGAGGTAATTTGCTTCCTAATGAACTGTTAACATAATAGGCATGCTTCACTTGCCCAGTTCAAGCTGAAATAGTGTGTAATGTAAACGAGGCATAACTGCTTTAAAGGAAATCTGTGCTACTTTCAAATCCTGTCCCAGAGCTGTGCTGTCAAACCAACACCCAGGGGGGGGGGGGGGGGGGCTGGCATAGAAAGGTGATACGGATATGTCGCCTGATACTCACTAGACCCCTATTTCAAACACAATTTTTGGTTCACATGCCCTATTTTGAAAAAAAAAAATCAGTTCACAAGCTCTCTTTCTTGACATTTTCCAACAGTTAGTTCTCAAGGGTCCTTTCAGCGTCACTCCAGTTCAGAGTCAATTTTCCGTTTTCTAAACCCATGTTTCAGAAATCAGGGCCTCGCACCCCTAGCAAAACCGAAGTTGTGTGCCCCCTCCCCCACCTGGGACAAACACATAAATGCAATAGCTTTCAGATAGGACATCCTGACTTATGATAATATCAAATATTTTGTAAAGAAATCAAAATGAATTATAACTTAAAATTTCCTTCAGAAAATCCCATAATCTTGTCATGGAAAAGATACAGTTTTTCAATGCCAAGGCGTACTGCAAGTAGTATTTGGCAATTATATAATAAAAGTGCATTTCTTTAGCATATTTAATAACATTTTCAAGTCTGCAAATCATTGATAAAATTATTGGCTGGGTTTTTTTGACAGACAACTGAGAGAAGTATTTAACCACAAACAAATCCAAATTTGTTTGTGGATAAGCAAAATCAGCCACCAAACATTAATTTGTGGTTTATTAATATTAGATATCAAAATATTTACAGTAATTCAGATCAAACTGCTAAACCATTTCATGGCAATGTAGTTTTATACCAGTTTCAATAATGTGCTTTTAGAATCTGTTATTTTCCCTTTATTCTACATACAAGAGTAATATTTGTCCCTTTTAAGAGAACTCCTGTTTAACTTGTAAAATCTCAGTAGAAGATAAAATTGTCCTACCAATTTGTTCAGCATTTTGTCTCCTTCAGTGTCATGCATGCAACAGCACTGTTTAATATGAATAATTGAGCACTGAATGCAAATACCGAATGCAAAAACCCAAAACATGTCACCATATATTCAAATCATGTTCATAAATAATGCTAACATGCTACTTCAAATATTTTTCCTTGTTTTCAGCAATCCTTCAATTCAGAAAACTCAAGAACACAATCGCTAAAAGAGAGAAGCGCACCTAAACCAATAGACCTGGGTACAAATCTCGTCTTAACGTTAGAAGAAGCCATGCATAATGTGACCAAGTTATTAGAGATTCTCAATGGACAGTACGGAGAACTCAAAACACTTGATCGTAATGTGGACCAATTAAATAGCATGCTCAAGGTAAGTTTAAGTGGTTTTCAGAAAATATATTGCTTTATTTTATGTAAGGTCCTTAAAAAATTTGATTCACGTTTACCGTCATCAGACCACATTAGGAAAATGACACCGCATTTGGTGGTCAAGAATCTTTAAAACATTCATTATTTACTTAAAATCTTTTTTCTCTGGGTTTTTTTTATGATTTACTGTGTTTAAAAGCCTCAAATATGAAAGGTATACATTTATTAAAATGTCAGATGTAGAAAAATCAGTCAATAACTGTAAAATGTGGATCTTGGCCTAATTATGAACATACAGAGTGTTGATTTTGGCCTGAAGCCAAAATTGTCAAAATAATGGATAATGAAAAAGCTGCCTCATTGTGCGCTTAAAAAATGTTGTGCTAAACCGGGAATCAAGTTTCAAGGGCCTAATGTAGATTTTATGATGTGCAAATCTTACATTTGCATACCATGCACACATTTTGTTAAAATTAACTCACCACTGATGAACAACCAATTCTGTAACGCTGCCATTTGTTGGTGAAAATTAAGATCGCGATCACCTTTAAGTCTCAAGTGTAATGTTTGTGAGAGATAAATTGCCTTTGGTAAAATAATGTGTATTGTATTCCTTTTTTCCCTTATGTTTTCTAACTCTGTGTGATGAAATCATTAGCGTGTAAGTAGTAAAATAATTTTGTTTGAAGTGTTGTTTTATAGCACCTTTTATTGTATAAAAGATTTGTTTTCAAAGGACATCTGTATAAAGAACTTGTGTTCTTGTTCAATATTTTGATCTTTGAATGTAAAGAATTGTCAGTATATGATGTTAGTTATTATCCCGGGGGTTGGGGCTTATTATGTATGAAGCTACTAGAGTATAGACAACCAGAAAAAATGAAATTCCTCTATGCTGGTTTTCAAGAAAACTTTGTGGGTTGCATATAGTGTGATTTAGGTGAATAAAAACGCAAGACAGTTGTTTTCCACTTAAAGAACAAATCTAATAGTGGATATATTTCAAAACTGTCTGTTATTTACAGAGTGCCATGATAATGTGTTACTAAAAAAAAAAAAAAAAGTTGTCATCAATACTTGCTATTTTGCCTAAGCTAGACTTTCCCATTTAATATCATGATTTTTTTCTTCTTTTTGCTGTTTTAATTGTACATGAATGCTTAGCACTAAGTTCTTAATCTTTTTTCAAAGTTGCTCACTTTAAAAACCACCTGTTCTCAGCTGATATTGTAGTGTTATTTATATAAGTGTCATCATGAGTTATCACATGCTGTATGACATCACAACGTTGTTTTTATTTCAACCACTTTTTTCAACCACGTTTCCTTTTTCTGTATTTATCACCTGTCCTTAAATAGTGTGTGCTTGTGATGTGATAGAATTTAACGACATCAAAAGATTTTATTTAGATTTTTTATTTTAAAACCATTTGCCTTTGTTTGAATTCACACCTTCCCTTGTTTAATGGTGTCAACATGTGATGTATTAGAATTTTATGTCTTCTTTACAAGACATTTATCTGAGTTTGTTTGATGGTGTGAACTTGTGAGTGTTAGAATTTTGTTACGTCATTGCCAAAAATTATTTCAAAAACATTTCTCTTCTGTGTTTTCTGCTTGTTGTGATGCTTTGTGGTTATGTTTTGATAGAATCTTTTGATGGTGGGCACAGAATAATTGGTTGATTTTTGTTCGTTCGAAACTTCTGTTTTACCAGCCTCACATTTTAGAAGTACACATACACACATTGTAATAGCAAGTCTGTTATGATATTGTTGTGTGCTTCGGAAGAGAGTTCACGTGTGTGTTACAAAACAGTTCTGTAAAGTTATGGACCTGATCAATTTAAAACTTGACTACATTTTAATTCATGATATCAGGGATGGCAATTTTCCTCATTTTGGACCACTTTTCCTAATTTTTTTAAAAATTAGAATTTCAAAAATTCAAGGGTTTTTTTTTTAAATAAAGTGATACAAAGTTGCATAAAAATGGTTAAAAAAGTTAGATTTTAGCACCTAAAATATCAAAAATCTTCTCCAAGGGGAAGCTTTTCTTCCTCCGCTTAAAATTAGTATGCTACCAAAACTAATTTCCTATTTTTTATCCATACCCAAGTGGCATCTCTGTGATATGATGGAGTCATTTGTTGATTTCATATTGGGAGCCTGTGGGTGATTTTATATTTGAAATATATCCTTTATAAACAGTTTAGGATTGGTGGTATATTGTTATACCCATGTCCAAAATCTAAATAAATGACCATTACTTTTTCTTATTTCTAAACCAAACATGAAGAATAAAATAGAGAACACTAAGTAAAGTTAAAATGTTCCATAATATCTCTAAGGGAAAAAAACAAGTATTAAATGGCACCGAAGGAAGTGGGTGTGTTATAGGGAAATATGAGCCGACCATTTCTATTTTAGCCTGCACCGTACCATCCAACTGGACTGCAGGCTTTACATATGAATCATGGGTGTCACTAGATAAGCACAGCATGTGTGATATATGTTATGAAGTGCCTGTTAGACTTGGGATTTAAATGGCTTTATTTTGTGGATTATTTATAGTATAATTTTATTTTATTTTTGGAATTTTTTGTAAAATGATTGTTTTTTTAAATATATTTAACTGCCTTCTAATATTAACCCAAATTTGTTATGATTAGTATACATTTTCCAAAATACTCCCACTTACTTTCCTACCACTTTAAAAAGTCTTTTTAAAAGTAGGTATTCTGATATGGTGACAAAAAATTATTTAACATATTCCTCTTCCATATTTGAATGAAGGGTCATCACCTACATAAAGCAATCGTGAAGTTTCATTAATATACCTGAGTACTTTTTGACCACATCTCTTCAACATAACAAAGGCGTGAAAATTTACAGGGATTATGAGAAAAATATGCTCTTTTTTGTGGTATCAAAATCTCAAATTTGATTTGGTGAGTGAAAGTGTTTGGAATATATACCTTTAAATGAATATTTTGAAGTAATAATAAAATTTGCAACAATCTCTGTACTTTTTCTCCACTTGGCAACATTGAGTTCCGGGTTTGATTCCAAGTCCCAATGCTGTATATGCCTGTGGATTTTATTCCACACCTCCACAGGGATTTCTCTAGGCACTCTTGTCTTCCTCCTACATTCCAAAATGGAAAAAAAGTCTCTCTTGGGTCATCCTTTATATCAATCTATTGTTGTTGTTTATTCTTTTTCCCCCTGAAGGGAAATTTTTTTTTGATCTCTGAAATTAATTTATACACAAGGTAGCTCTTATGTCTAAGGTGTCCTGCACAGAATTTGTTCAGAATATCACAGATTGTGCAGAATAATGATATGCGAAATTTCAAATTTTTTTCTGTCAAAGCATTTTGGAGATACTCTTTTTTTGTGATGTGAATTTCCCATAAACTTTGTACAAGGCTGACTTTGGCACTGTGCCAATTTCAGAAAATGGACCAAATCTTCAAAAAAAACTACTTACAAAAATATTTGTACAAAAAAATATTAAAAATACTAACAATTTGATGAATTCAAGTGCGATCTTTACCATCTTTCCCAATTGAAATCATATGTGCACATGCAAATGTGAAAGAGGAAACTGAAACTCCCTTTTTAGTACAAGTCGTCATGTGAGTGCAAGAAAGTCGTATCTGCAATGGCTGCCCTAAGTTATTTTTATTTCATACTTTGTCACAAGAATGTGAAAAATCCATCGAAAATTTCCCGTCTTATGTCAGTGGTTCTTGAAATGGTTCTTCAGGTGACGGTGTCACCTGAAGAACCATTTCAAGAACCACTGACCCAAGATTGGAGATTAGACAGTGTGCAATTCAAATTTATGACAAATGGCAGCTATTGCAGATACGACTTTCTTGCACTCACATGACGAAGTGGTCTGTACAACATCAATACAGCTTCACATTAGGCACATAGGGACAAAATGACATTTACACAGCTGTAATAGATTAGGATGTTGATAGGCAAAGTATGTACTCAAGGAACCTGTAAATTTTCTGACCTAGAATTTGGTTAAAGGTAACATATTTTGGAAAGAATAAACAAAATCACTCTGTAAATCAGGGGGGGGGGGCAGGACATGACGTCATCAGATTTTGAAACTTCCATTCAAAAAACTTGAATTTTAATTAAAGCTCCAAAATTTCATTTTATACCCTTATTTGGCGTATAAAAATACGCAGATTCCAAAACCGTTGGGGTCGGGACTTCGACCCCAGAAAACTAAAAAGATATTTTGACTTTTTTGAAAAAGAAACGGATTTTTAATTACGGTTAGTGTGACGTCATACGATACATGCGCACTGCATCTCTGCCGTAAAAATAGGGTTGTTTAAGCCGGGCGTATAACAATTATAAAATCCCCGCAACCACCAATTGGCTTTGATGGCGAAGTGGTTTGGTACCTCACCTGAGACGCGGAAGGTCCGTGGATCGAAACCTCCCCCATAAAATATTTTGCCCTCTTTTTTTTTTCTTCTCAAATCTTCTTTTCTTATCATTTTTATCAGAATTTATATTTAAAAAACAAAACAAACATCGATAAGGTTTTTTTTTTCAATACCAAAACAAATATGATACCATGATCAAGGTATTCGGCCGCGGTCAGCTTGCTACTCGGCCTGAATCTGATGTCTGATCGTGCAACAGGAGCATCAAAAAGGTGGTTTATTTATTTTTGATAATGATTGCATACACATAGGTATCCAGGTTGTGATTTCGGGCTTTACATTTTGCAAATTAGTAAAACTTGGTTAATATTTCAAATAAATCTTCTAATCAAAATTAAACACGTGATCATCACCATCCTCGTACATTTTTATTGAAGGCAGTAATTTATTTCGGTGGTTTCAGTGGTGGTACCGTGCGTGGAAAAAGGGATCGTCCTACCACCACTGCTGTAAATGGCATTTTAAGTCTTTATGTAAACAAATTTTTCTTTTGTTTGTTGCTTGTTTTTTTATTGTTATTGTTATTTATTTATTTATAGTATATGCCATTTCTTTATTAAGCAGGATGTCTTTAAGTGCATAGGATAAATTATATCATGATTGCAGTGATTTGAGCCGTGCAAAAATTATTTTCCATTGCACGGCATGAAACAAACCTGTGTGATATCATGATATAAAACAAATTTTGAATGCCTATGCACATGCAATAGTACAAAATATATCATTCGGTCAAATATGGACGGATCCAAATAGAAAAGTCCAAATTTGACCTCATGATATATTGTGTACTATTGCACTCTCAGGCATTCAATATTTGTCTACCATACAACTTACACTGAATTTTGATGAGGGGACTATCTGTTCACTCAGCCCTACAGGTGTCGTGCAGTGGATGCATCAAGATTCAGTGCAAGTGGATTAATTTTATACCATTTTATTATTATTAGGCAACCTGTAAATTGCTTCCACACCTACCAAGTCTCTTTATCATTGTCACATCATAGGTTCCAAGATTTGTTATTTCCTATAGTTTTTTTAACATTTTTAATCTCAATATATGTGACCATCTAGCACAGCCTTCAGTGGTATTGGCCCGGGGGGTACTCACATATATAAGGTATACGGGGATGTGCCGCTGGAATGGGTCGCTTTTTCACAAAAAATCCCTAAACATGGGTCTCAATTTTTTAGCACCAAAATCCCTAAACATTGGTCACATCTTCAAGAAAATTCGCTAAAATGGTCAGCCCATTTTTGGAGCAAAATCCCTAAACGTGGTTGTACTTTTACTCAAAAATTACCCTTAAAGATGGGTATGGGTTCAACGGTCCCAGCCGCACACCCCCGTCCAGACCAAAGTTGAGTACCCCCCCCCCCCCCCGGGGGTATTGGCCCCTTGTCAAATTTGTTTTATTGCAGATTCTAAAACAGGCGTTCTCAACTATTCCTTAAAATGCGCCATGTAAATGGGAAAAATGTAGGGGAAAGCGGCAAACTTGCCTATTTCTCAGTGTATTTCTTTGTTTTTAGAGAGCCAAAGCGCCAATCAGTACTTGTCAAAGGGCAAAATTTGGTGCATGTGTTGCTAGTTGAGAATCCCTGAACATGTCTTCAGCTTTAAAATGACACTTGTTTCAAATTCATATGCCAACAAGAAAATTGCATGAGTGCATGAGTTGTGAGAATACCGAAAACCAAAAATATGTACTCAGAAGTTTTCAAAAAAATGCACATTTCCAATGCAGCTACATTTAGCAAATATTTTCAGATCTTTTTGAGTTGAAATGAAATCAGATATTTTGATATGATTTTTAAGACGGGCATAAACAGAAAATGACCTGCGTGTCCTAGTGTATATTCTACTGCAGCTCAAAAATGAAATGCGATGGATGGTCACATTACAAAAAAATCAAACCCTTGTGAAACAGTGAAACATTTACTTTCTTTTCTTTTTTTCGTTCACCAGGACATAGCAGAGAAAAAGAAGAGGGAATCAAGTATAAGCTTAGCAGTGAAGAGTGCACTGGAAAGTTTTGATTTCCTGAATGAAGTTGAAGAACAAAACAGTAGTGATTATGAGGACAGTGGAAGTGGTAGCATGGAAGAGTAAGTATAGGCCAAACAGTAATTTCTTGGACATTGTAAACAAAAATGCAGGACACGTTTGCATTTACAAATAATGGGGCCGTGCAATCTGAATTCCTGTTTATTCTGTCCAATAAATTATTGTTTGGCCTATAGTATTCATGATGTTAGAAAAACATCAACAAAAGGGGTGGGCTGTGAGGAGTGGTACTCAAGCTTAACCAGTTGAAAATATGGGAAGGGGTATGGATTATACACCAGCTGTACATACATGTTGATTGCAAATAGAATATCAATTGACTTCCCCCCCCCCCCCCCTTCTGGGCCTGTATGCCTATACTCTGTAAACTCTGAAGTATGCAACTACAAGCCAATTTACATACATAAACCAATATGACCATAAGGCGGCACACCACAAAATAGCTCCCCATTGACTTACTGTACAAAATGGTGTAGTGGACACATTAAGGGAAGTAAATTAGTATTTGTTTTTCGAATCATAACCACGTAACCAATCTTGCTATTAGGCCAAAAAAATTTAATTGTTTGATTGGCGTAACATAGAAAAAAAAATAGGGTAGGTAGGTCGGATTTTTTTTTTTTTATAATTTTTTTTATTTTCTAAGTCTATGTTTCACATGTACAAGAACACAAAATATATGGCACATATACAAAAACATCTTCACTTTTTCTGTAACACATCAATTTTTTTTATTTTCTAAGTCTATGTTTCACATGTACAAGAACACAAAATATATGGCACATATACAAAAACATCTTCACCTTTTCTGTAACACATCTTTATTTGTCATTTTGAATGTCCTGCAAGCCATTGGGCTCCCATGAATCGATTCCCATAAAATTTGGGATTTGGAGGTTTTTTACCATGCTCAAAAAAATAAAAATATCTAGGGTCGGTGGTAAAATTAGGGTCGGTCGGGTTACGCCAATCAATTTTTTTTTAGGCCTAATCGGACACCACAATACAAAGACACCAGGGATATACTATTTATCTCGTAACAGAATCTGATTGCTTACTTTGTACTTCAAGGGGTATAGAGTGCACTCAGTGGATTGTGAGTCATTCTAAATATAGAGAATTAGGTGTATTATGTTGTTATTTTATTTGGGGAAAATGTTTTATACAGCCTAATGCAATGTCATCAAATGTAGATATGGTACAATTAATAGCAATATTTAACAAAGTCATTCTCTTCGTATATAGACCTAGACTTCGCACTTGTCAAGGTTAAGTCGGGTGTTAAAGGAACTTCCCTCTTTGTGCTAGGCACACAAAAAGTATTTTTACCAAGCAGACACCTGAAAGGGTGTCTGTAAACACTGCCAGGGCAAGGGGAGAACTTAGTATATTTTCACAGCCATAATCAATCCATTAACAATTCTTAACCTGCAATAAACTTTTTCTGGTTTTATTAAAGTGCTCCATAAAAGTTCTCTGTTTACCAAAATGCACCAAAACAGTCAATTTTGGTATAAATACTTCTCAGAATATTGATCTTCAAATGTATCTGGGAAAATGTAAACCAATATTTTTGGTTCCAAATGTGAGATGTAATTGAGATCTAAACCATATTTGATCTGGATTTGTCCCCATATTTTGATTTGTACCTATTTTTTCTTGTTCCCAAGTCGTCCCTTACCCCATGTGCTTGGTGACATAGCAACATTAGCTTATGATATAAAGTGGGGAAGGATATCAGTAATCCTGGTGATGGGACTGTGCATGGTGTATATGCACCTGCCCTAGGTAGGGCAGGATATGGGGAGACTCTGTGGGCCAGTCCTGAGGATGGAACAGGTGCCAAGACATCTGTGTGACTGAGTGAAAATGGGGTTAAAAATGGTCATTGAATGGTGTTGAACCTCTTCATAGTAGGCACATGTGAAAAATAGAACTTGGGGATGATGTATGACCATGATAACTACAGTTAATCCATCCTTTGGAGGGAGTGACTTTACAGTCTTTTAAATTCTTTTTTTAATAATTGCATATCCATTTTTCACATAACATTATGTGTACAATAAAAGTGAGCAATGCAGTATTTTACTGGTCAATTGCAAATATTCAGAAACGTATCTAAACACCAGTGCAAACAATTATTGTCTTCAGGAAAACTCAACTATGTGTTAAACATTCCAAACTAGCCAGTTGTTAATATTATTCAGACAATAGAGACAGAAAGCCAACTACCTTTGTAGTGTTCCCCTAACATAACCCCTCCAAAAAAAATCTATTTTGAATTTTCTAGTCAAAGTCAATTTTTTAAAACAAACCCACTTCATAAGTCACTGATGAGTAACCATGTGTTCTGTTTTGTTTATTTCAGGACAAATAGACGAAACACATTTGACAGTACAAGATCCGACAGTGTCATCAGCGGAGGCACTGGATCAACCTGCTCCATCGATGATTTCCATCCACCATCATCGCCAACAACGCCAAAGAATGAACAAACCCTAAGGACTGATAACAGCCAAACCTCCTTGCCAGAAAGACCTATACAAAGAAAACGAGGCAGCAAATTTATCGAAATGAGCGAGAAACGAGAAAGTCGTTTATTAGAACTCAATGAACAAAGGGGTAGTAAACTGTTTGAGACTTTGGACAAGAAGTCTGTGAAAAGTAGTACTGAAAATGGCTCGGACGGCTCGGCGTTGAGCTGTGGGAACAATTTGTTGGATATGGTTCTAGTACAACATCTCATGTATATTGAATATCTTCTTAGTGTAAGTATTCTTGTCAAAATCGGAAATTCTCATGTCAAGTGTGTTCAAAGTGTTGCCTCTTTTTTCTACCAAGTAGTACCAACTAGAATTGTTTTAATCTTTTGGCATCAATATTTGGATTCTGGAACCTTATAGACTATATCTATAATTGACATACTCCCGCCGTTGATGGGGTAAATTCACAGAATCGGACGGGGAACGGAACTCAAAGCGAGAGCAAGTAGTGTATTTATCATACTTGGCCTCGTTCTGAGTTCCGATTCCCCGTCCGGTTCTGTGGATTTACCCCATCAACGGCGGGAGTATGTCAATTATAGATATGGTCTATAAACTGAAATAATAATTGTATTATTAACTTATCTATTTTATCAAAAACAAAGTTGAAATTCTGCCAGGTGCTTTTACACTTAACTTACAATTCAAAATCATTAAATCCATGCACAATCAGTGGCATGGGCCAAATGTAATGTTAAACCTTTGTGATTTGAACTTTTCAATCAAATATTTAGCCTTGATGAATTGATGTGACTTCTCCTTTTTTCCCTACAGCATTTAGGTGCATTTGGACCGCTGAAATTAAAGGAGACAAATGCCCTGGAAAAGCTTCACAAGCAAGCAGTGATCATAGAGCAGCTGATTACATTATGTGTTACTAAGATGGAGATTACATCTCCAGATGAAAGTAAGAAACTATAGATTAGGGAATTCGGGCAGCATATAAAGTCTATATCAGGCCTTCTCAACTGGCGGCGCGCAAGCCATTTGTGGCGCTTGGAGGCCGTCCAAGTGGCGTGTGACGTCGGACTAGCAAAAAAAAAAAAAAAAAAAGTTTAAAAAAATGATGCATCCTGACCTGAAAATTCCTCTAATTCATTCATGTTAATAATTGTACTACTTTCAACAACAACAAAAATTTAAAAACGTTAAAAAATTACATGCTCATACCCCTTCAGAATACCTAAACTCCACAAGCTTCCGGGGGCTCCGCCCCCTGGACCCCACCTGTAAGATTGAGTGGCACTTCATGATCAGTATTTTTAATGAAATGGCACTTCACCTAAATTAATTGAGAAGGCCTGGTCTATATTCTAAAAAAGCTCCCTGAAAATCGCGTCCAGAATATTCAAACAATCGTGCTGCTACGCAGTCTGTGCGTACGCGTAATTCAGAATTTAAATCAAATGACAAAGCTGACGCATGACGAACGTTATGAATGATCAATTTACCCCCAGTGACAAGAACTTGGCGTGACGATTGTCGTAGCAACCAATCACATCCAACTCTGTGACTTGCAGTGGGATGCGTATGGCGCAGAGTAACAAAGTCGGCATCACAATTCTTTAGACAATGTAAATAAACATCCAGAGTGCAGGGGCCAATTGTTTATGAATGCGGCCAGTACCTTGCAATTGATTGTCACGTGACTGATTTTGTCCGAGGAACTTTGGCAGAGACTTTACTTGACAAAACATGTTAATGAGAAAAAAACATGTGAAGTGGGGAGCTCATTTTGAAAATTGACTGTAGCCCTCTAAGATGTAAGATTTGGGCATTAGAAAATGAGCTTATTTGGGTAATCTCCCAAGTAAGGCTACAGCCTTACCTACAGATAACGTTGTATGTTACAAAGATGGTGATCACATCTTCAGATGAAAGTGTAATATTACAAAGGTTCTTATTTGGGCATTTGAAGATGAAAATGGTTCATTTCTTAAGATAATGATAACTGTTTTTGTATAGTTATTTTCTATTTAGATCAAACCGCTCATGATTCGCTGCAGGTAGATCGTCACAATCATTTCACTTCATTTGGGCATTTTGCGGCCTTTATCGGTAGTTAGATTGTAATATTTACCTTAA
>JXSR01S045848.1:16954-35602 GCA_000969725.1 Ophiothrix spiculata
AAGTGAACAAGAAATTGTCGAGATTGGGATAGCACATGTTTAGTTGCAAAAAATGCTAAAATATGTCATGTTATTTTTAAGATCCTGTCAGAATTTACTTGTTATATCAGAAATCAGCACCTTCAAGTCTTCAAACGATACTATTTTGATGGGTGCAAGGCTGGTCATATGTAGGACTTTAAGCCTTTTAACCAACTACAGAGGGATTTACCTGAATTAAAGTAGTACTTATAGTTACAGGTAGTAAGAATTTTGATACATAATGTTTAATATTTTTACATCCCATTTTCAGTGATCTAAATTAACGCTATGTTTTTGTTTTTCAGTTTTACCTGATCTGAAATTGAACCTGCCGTTATTAGACTTCTGGGAGCAGTGCACAGGCAAAGATGTCCTACTGGTCAAAGCAGATGACTTTCTTCTGCAACTTGATGTTAAATTTGGTGCTAAATTAAGGACAGAATACCCTGATATTGCTGATAATGGTAAGGGAACATCTTTGTGCAGATCGCCTTATTGCTAAAGGTGCATTTACACTGTGACGACTTAGGGGTAACGACAAGCAACAGAGACCTGCTGATTGAAGTTTTGAATATTCTGCCCGTCATCGTTAGTTAAAGTCGGTTAACGCTCACACACTCCGCTAGCCATGCACACTATCATTATCAGTCGTTTTCAGTCGCAAGTTTGTGGCAAGTCAGTTGCCCTCCATCATTACCCTACGTCACAGTGTAAATGCACCTTAAAGCTCAATGATTTCAAATGTTGATGTCCGATTTGTATATGTTGTGTTAGTTAAAATTCAGTTCATTTCAGCTATGACTACGAAGACTCAACGCAGTAAACATGGTTTTAGTCGATCATACTAAACTAGAGTCAAAAATATCTAACCATAACTTCTACATGCCTGCAGAGGTATTAAATTACACTTTTCTGATAATTTTTTAGAAAAAACTGCTGGAATAACTTATGCATGAGTTGATAAATTGCAAAATTTAAGGATTTTGTCAAGTTTGCCATGTAGAAAAAGGTAACGCTCTAAGAAACATACCCAGGATGTTGGTCTGGTTTATTACTCCAACACTTGAATCACTGTTATTTCATTCTATTCCTTTTTCAGTGTTTGAGAGTTTATGTCATCGCTTAGTGGATAGGCCTGTAGATTTACTAAGTGAGAAGACGGTCATTACATTGTTTCAATACATCACTTTCTTTGCTGAAGAAGAGAGGAGACATCCGGAGAAATTCATTAATGATCTGACCAAAGAATGTAAGTTAGATTTTAGTAACTAGTCAGATTTTAGTGACCATGTTAAAGCCTTGTGTAAGAGCCTTGAGTTACTTTTTCATTGTGAAACTTCAACAAGCAAGAATGTGTTTTAGTGTTCAGGGTGTGCCACTCTGACAAAAACAGTACTGTATCCAATCGTCCAATTCAACCATTTGCAATCTGACCAACTCTTTAAATTAATTAACACCCTCACTTTCAAAATTTTGGCATATCATTCTTCTTTATATTCCAGTTGGCTTGAATTGAGATGGTCAATAGTTTGTTACTATTGCCCTTTCATAGCAAAATCGATATTTAAAACAAAATATTGACTGCTCTTTCATTCTGGCAATAGTAAAAACTATTACCCCTCAGTGATCTTGAGACTATCATAGTCTCAAGATCATTTGGGGGCAATAGTCTTTCCTATTGCCCTCATGAGCAGTAAAAATTTGTATACTATGACCGAGACATTAACAAATAGTTTTAACCATATTTGGCTTGCTGCTATGAAATAATTCAACGTTAAAGGAGAGGTACATTTAGAAAATCACTAGTTGAATTGGACGAAAGGATAAGGTTTTTCTGCATCAAAATCATTGATAGCACACTTTACGAAATTAGAACCGACATTCAAAACAGAATTTATAGCCAATCTTTTTAATTTTTGATTGTTTACTTGTTTTTTGAATTTGCATTTTTTTCTCTTCACTTTATTAATTTGGGGTTAGGCTAGTTGTAATCTCCTTAAAAGAAAAATTCCCCAACTAAACGACTCTTCATTGAAAAGATCCTAAAGTGTTTCCATTTTACTATTTTGACTTTGGTGCTTGTGGTCCAAGATCATAGACAGTTATTTATAGTGTATATTGATTGATAAATTTAAAGCAGTTTCAAGGTCATTAGTACATTAGTTTACCTATTTGGAGTAATTTCAAAGCCAAGTGGAAATGTTCAAGTTCTGTGATAACTATTTCCATCCTTGTGATAAAAACTGCTGAATGTCAACGTAGGAAATAGATAACTTGATGTTGAACATGATCCAGCTTCCAAATAGGAAAATTGCTGTTCACACCATTTAGTTTTTTGTAAAGGGTTCCTAAAATAAATGTTCTACCTGTAGAAGTTTGTATGACTGCTCTTGCTGATCTACATTGTCATATCCTATATCCATGTACAGATGTAGAAATAGTAATTGGTTATACAATAAAGATTGATTTGTAATGTTATATTTCTTAGTTGAATACGCAATTTTAAAGTTCACTTGCATTCCCAAGTTGATTTAATAACCGACCTTGAATCTTGCAACCAGTTAGTCATGAATCTAATAAAGATTTGAATCAGAGTTAACCCTTAAGACATGCGACTAAGAAGGGATTTTCAATTCTCTTGCCCTGTATAGTACTAGTAAAGAGAAACGAGTTAATAAAAAAACAAAACAATGACATGGGTAATTAGCTGTTTATCCAAGACAATCAATTTAAGTGTGTGAGAACTTGGCCTTGACTTTCAGAAATTCAAATTGAAGGGTTTTTTAGTCATAATTTGGGATATTTTTACACTTGGATTGGGCACTCATTGCATCTCTGAAGCCTCAAACTCTATACCTATTTTAAGGATAATTTTGTCATTTGGAAGATTTCAGTGAAAAAGGGGTCAAAAGTGAGAACAAAAATCCACACATACACATGTTTTATGCATATCTAATCATAAATTCTTTATTTCTATGCTCTGTAGTTGAATTAACAGCAAGTCTTGAACCTGGCAACCCAGATCTCCCCAAAACTGTGAAGAAAATCCCCAAAGCCACCATGCTTCCAGCTGGCAACCTAAGGGCGTTGGCTCTGCTGTTACTAGAGGACAGTGCTACTGTGCAGACTGGTGTCAGAATGTACTATGAGTCCATCTCGGCTGATGAAAGTATTAGACAAAAGGTAAGCAACACATCCCACAAAACAATTAAGAAAATCCCTAAAGCCACATAAGGGTCCGGCTGGCAACCTAAGTGTTTTGGATCCATTGTTACTTGAGGACAGTGCTACTGTGCAGACTGGTGTCAGAATGTACTTTGAGTCCATCTCGGCTGATGAAAGTATTAGACAAAAGGTAAGCAACACATCCCCACAAAACAATTAAGAAAATCCCTAAAGCCACATAAGGGTCCGGCTGGCAACCTTAGTGTTTTGGATCCATTGTTACTTGAGGACAGTGCTACTGTGCAGACTGGTGTCAGAATGTACTATGAGTCCATCTCAGCTGATGAAAGTATTAGACAAAAGGTAAGCAAGACATTCTTTCCTAAACTGAGAAGAAAATCCCTAAAGCTACTGTCCGTCTGGTTGGCAACCTTAGAGTGTTGGCTGTGTAATTGTTGTTAGAAGGCAGCTATTATATCATGATTGCAGTGATTTGAGCCTTGCAAAAATTATTTTCCATTGCACAGCATGAAACAAACCTGGTGATATCATGATATAAAACAAATATTGAATGCCTATGCACGTGTTATAGTACAAAATATATCATGAGGTCAAATTTTGACTGATCCATTTCACTCGATTTGACCTCATGATATATTTTGTACTATTGCACTCTCAGGTATTCAATATTTGTATACTGTATTATATAGACTGGTGTAAGAATCTCAGCCAATCAGACAAGACATTTTGAATCAAAAGAGTCATAATATATGAAGGAGATTCACATCAATGGCATCGCCACAGGTGATAGTCCTGGATAGGTACTAAATTAATATTTCATTTCTTGGCTGGATTTGCACCATGCTGGTAAATTTAATTGTCGGTTCATATGCCAAAGTAATATTTCCATTCGCATTGGTAGAAGATATGCTGATTTTGTTTGAAAATTGAAAATTCAGTACAGTAATTTGATTATGTAGTTACAAAATAGATGTGGAAAACCAGAAACCTGTTGGTGTACCTTCTGAGTTTCATATGTCAGTTTCACCAAAAAGTTTGCACCACCAGCTTTGAAAGTTTATTATTTTGCTAAAGGAACATGATTCTGTATAAAAATTGCAACTTATGGTGTGTTTACAGTTCATTCATGTTCATTCATATTCATATTACTTGATACCTTTTAACAATAGTCTTTTACACTGTGTTATGGTGCATTCGTAGTCCAACGATTTCACAACGATTTCATCGCACGACGTCTGTCGATACGCAGTCTTCAAACACGCTGCGCATATTGCGCTATAACTCTTGAAGACTGCGTATCGGTAGACGTCGTGCGATGAAATCGTTGTGAAATCGGTGGACTATGAATCTACGCACCATTACACATAGCATGGGTAAGAATTTAGCATCAAGAGAGGTCTTCCAGTGACATTACAATTTTGAATGTATCATTGTTATATCATATGTGTATATTACTAAGAAAATGTATACTAACCTAAGGGTGAAAGTCCACTAAAACAGGTTTTATCAAAAATTATGTTTGTGTGTTCATGTAGGTGATTACAGTGTATCTAGAGTGCCTTGAAGAGAGAGACCAAGCACTGAGGCAGGCTGGGTGTGCAGCTCTAGCAGCTATGCAGGTATGCAAATAATTCATCTCATGCAAGAATTCGGACTGTTCAGTACCCACTTGGTCTGATCCCGAAATAGGCCTACTAATTTACATGCCTTATTTTAGCTTTTCTTTTTGCCTTATTGGCATGTCTTTTTAAAAATAGCTTCTTAAAGTCTTTTTAAAGACAATTGAGTATTAAGTCAACATATTGACATAATTCTATAACATTTCAGTATCAAAGTGGTTATGTAACCCTGAGCTCCTTTCTTTTTCTTTCTTTATTTCTTCCAATATTGTGCAACCTCATATGCTTGAGGATATAACGCACAGGCGGATTTTGAAGTCCAGAAATTGACCGAAACGGGGTTGGGAACAGTCAGGGGTACAATACCCTACTCTTACGAAACTGGCTGTGATTACATGTACAGGTATGACTCTTCTGTACATGGGACCGACGGCTTTACGTCCCCTCCGAAGGACGACGATCTCTCATGAAATATTTACCCAACTCTAAATACTTCATGTAAGGAGCGGAGTAGATCTAGAATATCTGCCCAATGCTGCCACTAAGTCAGATAAACGTCTAAGCAAAGATTCAGAGATTCCATTCCGGCAAGTGCCCTCACCGGGAATCGAACCCGGGCCCAATGCGTGTAAGGCGAGATCGCTAAGCACTACACCACGGCGCCTCATCCAGTAACCATTTAATGCACAAGCAGTGGGCAGTGATATTAGTATTATTCTTTTTGATCATTTCAATCTGTAGTGCAGGGGTTAGAATTCTGATGTAGCAGTTAAAGTGATAATTCAAATCAAATTTCTTGTGTATTAAAAGTAAAAAAAAAACATATTAGATTGTCTTTGTTTTAAAATTGTCAATCAAACATTGATGAAAAAATACAATTGGATAAAACCTTTTCTCGTATGACAGGTTTTTTTTTGTATGGATCAATGTCAAAACGCAACAGGATTAGTCAAAGCAAGGGTTGAAAAAAAAACTGACCTTTCATAATTTCTATTGTCAAACAGTCAAAGCAGATCTGTGTATGAAATGTTTACTTAAGCTTAATGCTAAGTGTATTTATGATAATTGTTCTTAATTTCAGGCTACCGAGTCACTAGACCAGCTTGTATACTTGCTAAGATGTGATGTAGACGATGTCAAGACAACGGCCAAAGTAGCACTCATGGCATTTGGTAAGTTTGCATTGGACTTTGTAAAATAAACAGATACTATTAACCATTACCTTCTTTACAATCTAGACTCGGAACATTAAATAAAAACAGAGGGGGGAAAACAGAATAAAACTGGGATCTCTCACACATCAAACCATGTCCACCAGTGTCCAGATAAACCTTGCAGTATGCAGCAAGCAATCAGACTCTGTTACAAGATACATGGCATATCCCTTGTATTCTACAACATTGTGAACTGGTGGTTTTGTATTGTGTTAGAGACTAGCAATTATTGATTAGGATTGATTAAGACCAAACTTATATATTTTGTGAATGAATCTTTCATGATTTTGGTATTATTTTTGATGAATTTTGCTGCGACTACATGGACAAATATTGAACAGAAGTTCATTTGAATATTCAGCAAGATTGGGTACATATTGTTATGAC
Source organism: Ophiothrix spiculata (assembly GCA_000969725.1). Taxonomy (NCBI): domain Eukaryota; kingdom Metazoa; phylum Echinodermata; class Ophiuroidea; order Amphilepidida; family Ophiotrichidae; genus Ophiothrix; species Ophiothrix spiculata. Next base: position 23,382 of record JXSR01S045848.1, read on the forward strand.
TCAAAAAATACGGACTAATTTACTTCCCCATATGGTCATATTGGTTTGGTGTGAATTGGCTGCTTGCTACATACTCCAAGATTTATAGAGTATAGATATGCTTGGCATTTATATTTTCAATGTTTCTTACAATTCTTTGAGTTTAAGAATACAGTGCATTTATTGATTATCTAAGAGTGAATTGAATCATCTTAGGGGTGCTGGCAAAATTAGCAGAAAGTCACGAATTTCAAAATCAAGTTTATTACATATTTTAACTCTCATATAATCTCAGCTTTTGAATGATATATAATGTCACACTTTGTTTCTCCATTATCCACTTAGAGATCAAAATACGAGGCAGTTCAGTGAAAATCTGGCAATAAAAATTAACTGCAAATCAGTTGTTAAATTACTGATTACTTACTATAGTGAATGACAGCAAAATGTGATTTATTCATTCAGAAGCCATTTATTCAAAATCTTCATTCACGATTTTCCGCTCATTTTGCCAGAGCCACATTTAGATATACTTTAGAACTTACTGAGAAGTTATCAAATTTACAAATGAAAATCTTTCCGCCTTTGCCGGTATTGAAAAAAACAATCCTTGAACCAGCTGGGACCTACTAATTATTTAACTTAAAAACCTTTCTCAGTCATTGAGGCCAGATAATATTGAGGACGTAGATTTGAGTAAAATTTCATATTTCTGTTAAAATCGCTGGATAGAAGCATACATCAGACAAAAATAGTACATTGTGTAATGAATATGCATACTTGCACCTTCAAATCTTTCACAATTTTGTTATCAATTAAAGAATAGCATAGTAAACATGCAAATTGTATCCAACATTTATATAACTACTATCTTATTTTCTTCTTACTCTTCTCAGGAGAAAAAGGCCGTGTGGCTTACGAACAGATCTCCTTTGCATCCTACGGAGATTACCCACCATACCCACTGGAATCAACCGATGGAACTCCTCTCCAAACTACGGAACTATAGCAGGTTGCTACAACTCTTTACAAAATGCATGAGCCTATCACTCATTTGTCCTCCCCTGTTGGATAGAATCAAATGTGGTTTGTTTTTGATTGGTTACATATTTTACATCATATGGACTGTTAAATGCTGATAAATGGTATTGTCCAGCGCAAACGGATTGCGGCTGCCAGCAACATGAAAACGCAATGGAAAGTTCAGCTTTTCTCAACTCATTTGGCATTGATGCAAGTGGTTTTGCATTTTGGTAGTCAATCTATCGGAACTCTGCTATCTGCTCATATCTCCCATGTACACATGCTTGGAGTGTGTGCGCTTGCATCGAATCTGAATTCAGCTTAATGCAGAACAGCAGTTGGTCTTCATCTTGGATTTACTGAATCAAAAAGGAACTCCTCTCAGTTCAAAGGTTTCTGCAGACAAGAGATGGATGCGAACGAAAATTATCAGGTTCTTCTTTATCTGGTATACATTACAAGAATTTGGTTAACTTTGTGTAAAGTTTGATATAATTGGCATTTGCAAAGGGGATATAGCTTAAATAGTAAAATGTTTGCAGATTATCTCTGTAGTCTTGCATCTAACAATAATATGATAATATTTCTAGTTAATGAGTTTCCGACAAACACATCAACTTGAAAATCAAGACTTCCAAGCGTATTTATAATTCATATCGAATTATTTAAAGATGATTATTTTACACAATATAAATCATGTTTGTATAGATTTCACCAAATGCTAAATTATGTTGAGTAAAATTTGATCTATGCAACTGAAAAATTGCAGAAATTTATTTCATTTTATATAAGATCTTCAACTTGTGTTTTAGCCTGGTTTTTGGGATTATTTGGGAAAATAATTTCCACCATGCCTTAATGTAACAATTATTATTCAAATACTATACTCTGCAGTTAGTGCCTAATCTTTCTATATGGCCTCATTGGCTCTTCCTTTTTATTATCAGGGTTTGTAAAGTAGGCCTACTTGGTAAAACAAACTGAATCCAACTCTGATTTATTTGCTTCCTTTTTGAAACCAGAATCTTCCATGTAAATGCTGCTTTCATGCTTGTGTAGTTTTGCATGACTTATATTTTGTTCACAATTTTGTCGCTTCCCGTTGTTTTAGCGCCGGACCTGTATGTTGCTGAGATAATCAATAACGACAAAATTTTGTCACAAAGCAAGATTTTTCCAAGTTGAAATGAATTGAACTTTCAGAGCGACGTGAAGCAGCAAAGCTACTTCTACTTCTACTTCTACGCTTATTCTCATCAAAGCCTTTTCAGCATCTAGATGAGCTCTCTGGTCCTAGAGAGATGATATACTTTTGAGGGTATAGTGACTATGCACTCTGGTCCTAGAGTAGATGACGTATTTTTGACATACGGTCACGGTTGCCGGGGAAGGTTCCCCTACTCTTATTTCGAACGGCCGTAGCCTAGCCCGTGACGTTCTTTTACATCCGACAGTGTGTCAGGAACACTTCAGATGGGACCGACGGCTTTACGTGCCCTCCGAAGCACGAAGCAAGTAGAGCAAAGTTTCTTGCTTAAGGAAACAAGGAGACGTACCGAGAGCCGAGACCGGGACTCGACCCCACGACAGACGCATTCATTTGATTATGAGTCCAACGCTCTAACCACTCGGCCACGCTCCCCTCTTGGCTACAAGGTGCAACTTGTCATAAATGTGAAACGAAATATGCGACAGAGCTACAAAGCCACAATAAGTATAAAAGCAGCACAACTTTTCAATGTAGCATAGACATTATTTCAAAAGTCAGTATTAATTATAGAAACTAGTGGCAAATGGTTTCAAAGATGCTATTTTTCAAGCATGTAGAAAATATCAATATGATTGTTCATGGCCAGTTATATTAAATTGCCAAATGATAATTCATTTAATATAGAACTCTAAAAATGTTCACAAATCTTATGGCTGTTAAGGAAGATCGTGGGTCACAGGGCGAAGCCAAGCAGCGGGGGTGCAAGACCAGATGATGCGGAAGGCAGCCTTCAAGTACTAGGATCTTTCTAGGAGTGTTTGGAATTAGTAACAGTGATATTTTTGTTCAATTTGCAACTTGACACTCAGTTTTGTTTTATTAATATTACAGAATTGTAATTCTTTAATGGGGTCAATTTGCCAGTTTGCCTTATCAGTAAGGTGTTTTAAAACAGTTATATATAGTATTGATCATAATTTAAACAACTCGTAATTGTTTACAAACAATTTGAATATGCATGAGTTTTAGTAGGAAGAGGTCACAGAAAAAATTGACTAGCTTTATGACCTTCATAATAGACAAAATTGGATCTATCACCCATGATTGAAAAAGAAGAAGTATATTTCAAATTCCAAATAGAAAACTTGCTTGTTTTCCAAAACGATTTTGTCAGTCCTGCTGAGTTCCCTGGTGAATTGTGTTTCATCCAGTTGGGTGATGTCTAATGACATCATTATTCATCAGATGAAAGAAGAAGTAGTTCAAAATTTCAGAAAAGTCAATCAATCAATATACACTGTAATTGCATGACATGCATACCCCATGAAGGAGTCTATTCGTACAGGGGACCAACAACTTAACATGACTTCTGAGATTAAAATATTGCTCTTCCATAAAACTTTAATTTTAAATTCAAATTTTACCTTGGGTACCACTCCAAAACTCAGTGACCGTCCGGAACGCAGGTTCGGGGCGGTCAGCCTCCATTTGAGTTTAAGTGGCCCCTTAATAGATCAAACTTAAGTAATGAGTATTGGGATTTTATTCAAAATTATTGATACAAGTTGGTGCTAGGCATTTCCAATTCCCAAGGTTTGGATGGACGGGTTTGAATTTGTAAATTGATGTAAAAATTGTACATTACTGATAACTATACAAAACCAAAGCTGTTACAAAAAACTTGTGTATATAATATCTGATGGTTAAGCCATTTGTCAAATTTTGAATTGTTTTAAAAGTAATATTATTTGTCATTGTGAGTTTTATTAATGCCTTCTAATGCTGAATTAAGTTGACCAACATTTTAATGATTTTAAAGTCACTTTCCTTGATCTTTCATAAAATGTGTTGATCACCAGGGATATCATAAGTACAAATACAATACTGACTTGTATGTAAAAGTCACTGGGGAGTGAGTTTTTTGGGTGGAAATGTGCATTTCATGCACGAATAATTGTGTTGCTTTATTCACTGGGATACTTTTAAGTATAGCTGTTATTTTGAGGCTCTATTTTCTAGTTATAGACCTCAAAACACATGTCTACCTAGACAATACAACATACAGCATTTTTGATGATCAACAACGATTTTTGATTTGATACTAATCAAATATTTTACTGCCTTCACTTTTGTACCAGATTTTTTTTTTAAATGAATCTATCTATTCTTTTATTCACTACCTAAAGGCCTAAGGGATAACTTTAAGAGTCAATCAGAAGTTGACTGCCGTGGTTCTTCCTGTTGTGAGTTGTCAACTGTTGGTGACTTTTGAAGTAAACCTCTCTCTACTGTTGTTTTATGTATATTTTACATTTTATAAACTAATTCAAAAAAGATAAATGAACTATAAAGGGATAGTGCCTATTTCATGATATTTGCAATTTTCGTTTTATAAGTGAATAGTTAATGTTTTCATGTGTTGCTTCTAAGAATTTGCTCCTTGCATTTAAAAATCTTGACCCAATGCAAACACAAGTCATCATGTGAGTGCAAGAAAATCATATCTGCAATAGCTGCCAGTTTTCAAAAAAGCTGAAGAGCCATTTTAAGAGCCACTGACATGATGATGTGGCAGAGAAAATTTGAGGGCTTTTTTTGCATTTAAATAACATATGGCAGCCATTGCAGATAAGACTTTCTTGCACTCACATGACGAAGTATCTATGCAAAAGTATGGATGCTCAGATTTAAGCCTCAAATGTTAAGATAATGGGGTACTTATATTATTTTAAGCTTAAGCTTTTTGTTTGAAATTCTGATTGGAATACATAATGAGCTTATACAAATAGGAACACAGAGAGTAAGGGGAACAAATGTATTGGGATTTGAACCCTTTTCAAGTTTGATATTTCTACTTTATGAATTACATGATAATCTGGGCAAATATAAACAAATTGAGATGTTATACCGGCACACATTTTCTATGGACCGGGTTTAGAATATTAGGAAATGGCGTATGTGCTGTAGCATTATACAGGCCGTATCTTGATTTTTCTTAACTCATGGTGTTTTATGTCTGCCTACTCTTAGTTTGTTGTGTTCAGATGTGTTGCTATCATCAAGTTGTGAGAAACTAGTGTTAAAATCAACAATATTTTTATTTTAGGATAAGAATTGAAGTTTCTTGTTTCTCTTTAACCCTGTGAACACCGGCGGCCGCTTTTGGTGCCAGAAACCCATTGAGTTATGGGATGTTAGTGTTCAAAGGGTTAAAGTTGGCTTTTACTACTTTTGACTTCTTATTCAGATTTTTAATTGCTAGGAGCGTATTATTTTAATATAAATTTGTAAAGATTAGACTCCTGTACTTTCCACTACAGGGCTAGAATGTCGGCGCGAGTCCACTCGCGCATACAAACCACATCGAGTCCAGCTAGATTCTCGTAAATTGTAATATATTTCAGCAAACTGAATAGAAGAGAGTCCAAAGACTCACGCAAACTGTATCCAGGGAGAGTCCACCTGGACTCGCGTAAGCCCAAACGAAATTCTACCCCTGCACTAAAATATCACTTTAACCACATGTTCCTAGTTCCATATCATTCCTTTACACTTACAAAGCCGTACCTCCAAATATATTTGCTCAAGCTAAGAGACATTTGCAGTAGATGTCACTTTTTTGCTCGGAGCAGGAGTGAATATCCGTCATCATTGATATCATTCCGGAACTGGATGAGCGGATTCATTTCCAAGATGGCGATGTGTCTTCATTAAGAAATATCTCTTAAGTGAGCAACTATATTTAGAAGTCAAAGCCCGGGTGTATGTTTCAGGTCATATGCATTGTAAAATTTATTGTGTGTTGATTTATATGATATGGTTTTACGTATTATCGATGTTTTAGTGACTAGATAATTTTTGCAATGCTTTATAGAATCATGTTATATTTGCAAGATTTAGTTGTATGTGGCAAGGTACTCAATTTATCGCCTCTTTTCAGAGAGAATTTCTGTCATAGCCAGGAGGGGACCTATCTCACATATATATCTTCAAGAAAGGAGATAGAGGGTCATGGGTAAAAACAAACCTGGAAATCCACAAATTTTGTCAACAACAAACGGCATAAATTTTGATTTATTCCTTCACTGAACTTGGTGTCATGGTGGCACTAAAAATGGTTTCATAGTGGCTGTTGTGGTTGTAGCTGTGGCAGAAGGCCACGAATTTGCAATTTTGAGCTGTCACAAGGTAACATGAAACATTTGAATATTGCCACAATGGTCTGTCACAAGAAATGTTGAATTTATTCCAACTCAAAACGATGTGTCGTTGGGACCATCACAATAAGATAATCGATATATATCGGCTGGTCTGTACAGCTTGCTGCAAAAGTTTCTAGGTGTGACAGGTCGTGTTTGAACACTTGAAATTGTTGACATCTAACTGGTCGTGCGACCACCACGGCAAACATTCTGAAATCTTCTTTAGTTTATGCTTGCTGTTGTTCAGATTCCGTACTCACACACTCCCGGATGTCTGCTTCTAGCTATAGGGTGGATTCAGGCAAGTTTGGACATATGGTAAATTGAAACATGTGGGATGGACCAGGAAATGTTCTACACCTCCTAAAAAAATACTACACCATAAGAAAGAGAAATTCTCTCTGCTAAAAAGATGATACCTTGTCTTAGGTTTACATGCTGCATTGGACATATGTATTATAGAAAGCTGTTTTATGTTATGTACACTCTATTCCAGGAGTTTTAGTGCTTGTTAAAAACTTTGTATCTGCAAAATTGTGAAACAAAATTAGGCCAACAAAAATTAATTGTTGTGTTGCCCTCAAGTGGGATTTCTGAAAAATTGAGTCGGTCGGTCGGAAAATATATTTTTTTTTAATTTTTTTTTTTAAAGCACCTTAAGTACCAAATTTGGGTGCATTTTCCACTATTTTCAAAATATTTTCTCAAAAAACACCCAATCTGAGCAAAATTGGGTGCTTTCCCAACCCTAATATTTTTTTAAAATTTTTGAATAGGGTCGGTCGCTGAGGGCAACATAACAATTTATTTATTTTTGGCCTTATCCTCTGTGCTAGCACTGCAGTGATTGCATATTTTGTGACCCCTTATCAATTAATATCATAATCTTGTGATTTTCCCCTTTGGGTTTAACTCTGATTTTATATACTGATGTACGTTATTAGGACAAGCCATGTGTTTATAGAAATGAATTTGTAAGAAATAATAACCAAGTTGATTGTTCATCTGGTAATCATAGTCTGATCAATTTAGCCAAGCCATAAATGTACACTCTTGCCCTGATCAGACACAATAAGTAGATATCTGTTAGCAATATTTTAAAATCTAATCTAAGAGAAACAATTAAGAGGAAAATTAAGTTTAACCAATCATACAAAAGCTTTTAATATTATTGTAATAAGGAAATACTTTTTAGCCATTAGTTTAAATTTCAAAACCATTCGTAAACATATTACTGCCAATACCCTTAAAGAGGCTAAAGCACTATTGGCTTGAATTCGTTGCTACTTGCCCATCTTCATAACTTAAGGAATTACCAGAGGTTCTTGTCGATGCAATAAAAAGGTTTATCATAATATTAGAATTCACATGTCAGAGTAAAATATAAAAAGATTATGCCTAAAAATTAGAATTCCTGTTTAATTGAACGTAATTGTGGACTTCAAAGCAGGTTTATAGATGTATGGTGTAATTTGATCTGCTTCAATGTTTTAAAAAGTTTTTTTTATTTTCTCCCATGACTAAAAATAATCATGCACAAATATATCCTATAATTTGTAAACTTGTATATTTAGGCTTCATTTTTAAGGATAGATGTTTTATGTACTCTTATGCAAAGAGAAATGATGTACTTGTCAATTAGGCTTTTGTTGTATATTGTTTTTATTGGAAGTATTAACTTGAGAAAATGTTGCAGAAATTATTTTGTGCTTCCTATTTTGTTATATTTATAGAAAGAAATGTTTTGTTCACACTTAAATTTTGTATGTAAATCCACTTCATTCAGATTTATATTTGATGTTGATCTAATCGCTCTGCATTTTCAAAGATGGAATAACTTCAACGTCTACTTCATATTTTATTCATATTGAACAGTGGAAAAAATCTTATTGTGACATAATTTTTTGACCGTCACAAATTCTTCTAAATCGCTCTAGATCATGAGGGTTTGACATTATTGCTATCAAAATGAAATAATTGTAAGAATTCTGCATTTTCTGCATATGCTTAATTTACCAACTGCTTCCAATGTTATATCCTGATATTAATTCTGATTTAACATTCAGGCATAAAAAAAAATGAAAGGGAAAATTATTTTGAAAATATGCTAATTTAACAAGAAAAAGCTAAAAAAAAGTGTACAATTCCAAAAAAAATAAGAAAAAGCTGAAAAGCTTCTAATTTTCATGCCTGAATGTTGACATGCAGCTACTTGTGATGCATTCTGATTCATCAACCAGGGGCCGATTTCACTAACATTTAGCGATGGTCGCTAACCCCGTTTTGATCGCTAACTCACAAAAGTGATCACTAAATAGCGAATATTTTTAAAAATTTAGCGATCACTTTTTGAGTTGGTGTTTATAACGGGGGTTAGCGGTCATCGCTAAATGTAAGTGAAAATCGGCCCCTGGTCAAAACATTGTGTGCAGGCCACGTCGCAGGTATCTGTATTTGAAGGGAGAGCCTCCTTTTCAAGCTTAAGCATGCCTGTATTATGACACATAGTCAGCTGCCGTCTCAGTTATGCATCCATAATCTTAAACACATTCCACGCAAGCTGCACGAAATAGTTCTCCAGACCCAGGCGTTACCGTTGCAGAGCGTGCAGAGATCAATTGGGGTAAAATCGGACATTTCTTAAACCACATCTGTTTCCAACTGCTGTTAAATTCCTGTAGAACCCAACTTTTGTTGCATTTATGCTTACATCTTTGTAGTGTTTGTGTAATATATTTTTATTTTAATAAAAAAAATGATATATTACCATGTAACGTCTTGTCTGATTTGGTAATTTTATTTTGTGTATCTTTGGCTAAAGATTCTGTATTTACCATGTTCCTTGGTTCCATTTGTGTAAATATTGGCGAAATGTGTTTTTAGCCAATTACAGTATAAACTCATACCGAAATCTGATACAAGAAAAACCCTATTAGAACAAAGAAGAATTTTTCCTATACCATTATATAGCACATGTAACCATAAATTAGCCCTAATTTTGGCCAAACCTAGAAAAAATTGCAAAGAGGCTGATTATGATAGGTATAGGTGTAAATATTTACAGAAAAAAGTGAGGAAGGGCGGGGGCTGGGAAACCTTATTTTTCGGGAGTCATTAAAAAGAGGGGTAATTTGCCCTAGGTTTTGCATACAGCATGTCGTATTTGACATCAAAATTAGGGGAAATGTAATTTAAAACACTGGGTGATCTTTTTGTCCCCGCCAAACGAGTTTGGGATGGGGACTATAAAATGAGCTCCGTCCGTGTGTCTGTGATGAAAATGTTAACCCAAATGTTAACCTGCCTCTATCTCTAGGACCGTAAGACCTACGGTAACGAAACATGAAGGGTCTCGGGATATACTTGCGCTGCGCAACTTTTTGGGGGTGTGGTCAAGGTCAAAAGGTCATTCGAGGTCAAATTTTCAAAAATGTTCAAAAAGTTGACCTGAGGTCATCCGAGGTCATTTCAAGGTCACGGCTATAACTCATGAACCCTTGACCCTATGTGGATTTAATTTGGACCATGGATAGCTCTTAAGGTCAAGGTCAGACGAGGTCAAATTTTCAAAAATGTTTTAAAAGTTGACCATGGATAGCTCTTGACCCAATTACTGATCGCCACATTCGGCGGGGACATATTTTACGCATCGCGTAAACCAGCGTTCTACTTGTTATTTTGTTATTTTATTTTATCACCTTCAAAACATACCTATAATTAGAGACATTATGACCCAAAAATCGTGATTTTTCGTTAAAAATAGTCAAAATTTTGCTATTATTATCTCTTAAAGAAAAAGGCAAAGAAGCTGATTTCAACTGATTGTGAATGTTATAGGTGTATATATTTACAGAAAAAAAGTAAGGAAGGGTGGGCCGCTGGGGAACCTTATTTTTCGGGGGTCATTAAAAAGAGGGGGTCATTTGCCCCAAGATATGCATAAAGTATGACTTCAACATGATCAAATTAAGGGAAATGTAATTTATAACACTGGGTGAATTGTTTATTTTGTTACTCCATCACCTTGCAAAAAACAAAAAAATTATACCTAATTAGAGACAATATGACCTAAAAATTGTGATTTTAAATTTTTCGTTAAAAATAGGTCAAAGTTTTAAATTTTGCTATCATTTTCCCTTTATTCGTATTTATAAGCTGGTTTCAACTGATTGAGGAATTAATAGGTGTCGATAATAATCAAAAAAAGGTATGGGTGAATTGGGGTTGGGGAACCTTATTTTTAGGGGTGGTCATTAGATACAAAGGTTATTGACTCTAAATTATGCTTTAAGTGTGGCTGTTTAATATCAAATTGAGGACCCTAGAACTAGAAGGGTAACCCCCTTCTAGTTCTAGGGTCGGTTAAGTCACATTGAGTACAAACTGAGAAAACGGCACAAACATAAAATCATTTGTGTAGTCTTGAATGGTATTGCTGTATTTCGCAGTGACTTTTACGCATGTTCTGATCATCAAATTACTACAAAACTTTTACAGAATGTAGAAATGAGAATTCTTTTGTGATTTAACCCCCTTTTAGTTCTAGGGTCCTCAATTAATAGAAATATAATGAAAACAATGAAGTGATGTTCAATTTGTTATTCTACCACCTTACAAAATGTTTTACCTGATTGAAGACGTAATGTCCTGAAAATTGTGATTTTTCGTAAAAAAATTTTGAAAACTGAAAATGTTGCAATAGAGGTTATCCGTGTTTTGGATTATCGGCCATCTTTGCGGGAATGCTATACAATATTCAGACCATTCAGGAGAGCAGCACCAGGAACGTCATGCACGTTAGCATATTAACTGCTTCAAAATAGCCCACCCGATTCAGGGCCATTGATTGAATAAAGATTACTAAGGGATTGACCTCTTTTGTTTGCGATCACGCATGAGTGAAGTGGATACTCTCTATTAGAGTTGTAAATATCATTTTTTTCCCCAAGTTTTTTTTACTTATGAACAAAGTAAATGTTATTTCTGTAAGGTACAGTGTGTTTATTTCAAAATTGTGTCTAGCTTTAACCCCCTTTACCAAACTTCGGGAGGCCTATTTTATTTCTACTTTCCTACCCTTCTGTCATCAAAATAACCACTAAAAATTTAAGAAATAAATTGCTTAAATGGCAGAAGTAAGTTTTTTGCGTTTTTATGCTATCAAGGGGGTGCAACCCTGGGAGAAAAGGCTTTATAAGACATATTCAAACTATATATAACGAATATTATAAAGCCGTAAAACTCATACTCAATATTGGGACCCATTTTGATTGATCGCCAAAAGGTTGTGTGTAAAGGGTTAATTAAGTGGCCATTTTGAAATATACACAATGTTCCTGCATGCTATGGAGCAAAAAATTACTGGACAATTTTGAAGTATCCCAATAGCCTTTTTAAGCAAACAAGTCAGTAAAGAATTGATATTTAGAACTATTATTACCACATTTTTAATTTTGACCTATTTTGCACATGAAATCACAATTTTCAGGGCATTGCGTCTTCAATCAGGTAGAGTATTTTTGCTAGGTGATAAGGTAACAAATTGAACATCATTGTTTTTATTATATTTTCATTTAATTCGATATCAAACATGACCCACTTAAGGGCACAGTTAACCCCTCATTTTCTGAAATATTGTATGCTTTGTAACTCAGCAACCGATAAGTAAATCCATATAAAAATATACATTTCTAGATGTGGATTTTCATGTAGAAGATGATGGTTAGGTCAGTTTTGGACCAAAATGTATGATTTTGGACCAAGGTCCAAAAAAACCATGTTCTTGGACAATTAATTTGTAAACAACC
>JXSR01S045858.1:4685-17339 GCA_000969725.1 Ophiothrix spiculata
AACGTTGGTAATTATTTACCCAGAAGTAGGGTTGTTCATAGTTGAACCAACGTTGGGTAAATTATTTGCCCAACGTTCTAACAGTGTAGTGACCCCTGTGCAGCTGCTTAATTGTGTTGTCCACCCTAGAGATGCTGCTTGTTGTCTACAGGATCAGCCAACATTCAGGTACGAGAAAAGTGGCTTAGTTTATTTTTTTATGCATAGAAAATCGACACACACCGCCGCCGTTTCGACGACGCTCATGAATATTCATGAATTTGAGACATAAATTTCAAAATGCCCAGAAACTCATCCAAATAGATCATAATTCAAAACAATGTTACCTATAGATGGATAAATGTTGCAAAAACATCCTTAAATCATCCTGAAATCCAAAATAATTAAAAAATTTGTGAAATAAATGTGAATATTTATGTAATTCCTACAGCGATTTGTTTCTTTGAGTGAGGTCTTTGCGTTTTGTCAATAATCTACGGTTCTGGACTTAATATATTTAAGCCATTTGGTCATAAGAAAGCGACAACACTTCTTTAACAGGTTTGCTAAAATGTCTGTGGTAGTTCTGGGTAAAACACGCTTCACGTAATAGAATGTGGCGTCACAATTTTACGCAAAACACCATGTAACCGGGAAGCGAACGATTGAGCAGCCCATGCCTATTGTTAGATATATAATTGTTAAAACATCACCTAACCGACACAGCGCTCCGTAGTGTTGCAGTGGTGCTACAAGACTTTTAGTGCGCACGGTCCCCGGCAAAATCCCATGCACTTTCGAGTCCTGCCGGACTTTTTTTTTTTTTTTTTAAACAAAATATTTTCCTTCTATAATTTACTTTTACAAAGAAATTTCTTTAGATAAATATGATAAAAGCTGTACAATTTCCTAGCCCGTAAACAAATCCATGTGTAAACAATAGGTCTATGCGCAGTGCAATGGATCCCACCACCAGTCACACTGCTTTCCACACTGTTAGAACGCGGATTAAAATTTTAATCAACACGGATTACCTAGTGAACCACTCATTTGTTGGTTAAAAAGTTTAACCAATAAGCTTAAAATTTTAATCCCCATTAGCAGAAATTTAATCTTGTTGGTTAAACTTTTTAACCCACAAATGAGTGGTTCACTAGGTAATCCGCGTTGATTAAAATTTTAATCCGCGTTTTAACGGTGCACGTGCATGGTATGATGGTAAATGACGCCATATTTGCCTATATAGACACAGACCTTCGAAAGGTGTGACTTGTCGTTTACGAGGTTCGCTGTGTATATCGGGATGTGATAACCAACATCATGTCCCTTTCCTATGTCTAATTGTACTGAATTTTCCCTCGATTTATTTACTGATTTTAAAATTGTTACAGGAAAGATATATTTTTCAAATTTCATGAATGTGATGTCTGAAATCTCACCTTGCACATTGTATCGGCCAATATACACAAAATCGGTAAAACAAGCTGCACGTAATTAGATGTGACCTCATGATTTTAAAAGCTTAAAATTTGACAATTGTGTTAAAGATGTAATGAAATGACGAATTTTTATTCCCCATAGTCATACATAGGCTTATCTTATTTAAAAAACTCTAAATATTTTATCCACATCTTCATTTTTTATTTGCATTAACCCCCTTGTGATTACAGGGGTTCGAAGTCTGAACTATCCGACATGACCGTCAAGAAAAAAATATCGCAACCACGTTCTTCTAATATTGATCGCCAGAACTAAAAAATAAATTGCTCATCGAGAGCTTATCATTTGCATAGGATCTAAGTACTGACTTTTGACTAGACGCCGGGAAAGTAGTGACGTCATAATTTATGTTAATCACACAAATCGTGTGAAGTTCATTAAGGTGTCATTTTAATCCTTAAAGCATGGTCTTTGAAAATAATTAAAAAAGTAAAAATGACAAGAGCTGGCTTTTACTGTTGTTTTGGGCTGGACGGTCACATTTGTTTGGTTCCAAAACGCACGTGTTGGGTGATTAACTTAAATTATGACGTTTCCCGGCGTATATGGCAAGAAATATTTGTTTATCACAAGTATTGAATCTAAAAGATCAGTTTACAGTGTGTCCTGTGGTCCTATGCAAATGACCATATAATGAGCAATGTGTATGCCAGATCTCGCGATCGATATTACAAAATCTTGGTTGCGAGATTTTTTTTATTAACTTGCCCTGCCGATAAAGCTGACTTTGAACCCTAATTATTTGAACAAGGAGAAAGCAAATGCTTATTGGGAACTTGAGTATGAAAATTTGGAGTTTTTCCTTTATAATGTGAGTGAAGTTTTTGCTATAATTGGTAAAAAAAAGGTGCATTATATGGTATTTTCTATGAAAATCAACGATTTTGAGCCTTTTTACACATATGAATTTCAACCCCTACATCAATCTTGTTTTAGAAGATAGAAAGACGTCAGTTTGATCGATTCCGCTAGCAAAGATATGAAAACTCAGATTGATGAAATTTGGTAAAATATATTTTGCCTATAAGACTTTAAAATTGAAGATAAAACAAGGAGAAATAAATACGCTGATGTGATTTATGAAAGGTCACTAATATCGGCTATTCATACTTGCTTGCCATTTGTATTGCGATAACCAGGCACCAAGATTTCGATAACCAGCACCTTTTGTCACTACGGGTCATCTGATGCAAGCAACGTGCATGTAACTCAGACCTTGCGATTTGAATGGCTCGCATTTCATGTGAAAATTAATGAATCTGACATGTGTTTTTTTGACTGAAAAGTAACCTTTTGGGTTCTTTTATATAAATTGTGTCAAAAAAAATCGAAAAATTCAGTCGTGACAGTGAATAATTGAAGAAAAATCAACACGCCACGGCAAAAACAAAAAAAATAGAAATTTACAAAACGACTATGACGGGACTCGAACCCACGACCTTCTGCCTGACAGACTGACGTTATCACCGCTGCGCCACGGAGCTGGCTTGTATGCTATTGATATATATTAACTATATCCTACGTATTCAAGGCTATTGTTTAGGCATGCGCACTGATCATCACAGAGTCAAATTTCACGACATTTGAGTGAGAGTTGACCAACAGGAATATACCCATCCATCAAATCTGTTTCATCAATATTTTTCGTAAGATTTTCTGGTGAACTAACACACAAAGGTTCAAACTTTGTTTTCTGCGGTACAGTTAAAATATATAATTCTGATAAATATTAATTTTAGCTTAAATTTCGAGACCCAATTTCATCGGTCTTGTTCAAAATAAACACTCCGTTAAATGTCTCGGTATTGGACATACAGTTTAAAAATTCAAACATTTTTTAAAATTGTAAAATGTTTTTAAGACTTCCTTGTATATGTTCTGCGTAAAATTTTCTAAAATTCAGACTTCTTTCAGTGATTTAAGTCGATTTTAAAATCTTGTACTCCGCCTTATGAATATTTATATCCACCACCTAGATAGCGATACTGCTAATTTTTCATGCATAAAACAATATGAACCATTGGACATTCACGGGCGCTGATATCTGACTGTTTAAAAGCACTTTGCGATACTATAAAGAAGTACCATAATTAATTAGTCAGCTGTTAATAGACTATCTGTAGACAACATGATGAGTTTTAGGGCTTTCTATTATTTTTTTATAGTTTTATTAAAGATATACGTAGGTCAACCGGGGTTTCACCACGCTTTAGTTTTTCCTGTCGCATGAAAACACAAAGCAACTGTCGGTTATTCTGATGACATAATTATATGAAGGTAGGAATAGAGTAAGATTTCCAAAGTTCGGTGTAATGGGTTAAAGTCGCCATTTTGAATATGCATCAATGTACGTGCATGTTATGAAGCAGAAACTTACATAACATTTTTGCAATACCATTTTCTTTTTTAGAACCAAAAACTAAAACGATACGAACGAGGGTACCGAAAATGATTAAAAACGTTTTAAAAGCAGTGTTTTCACTGATAAATTCTTAATTCGTGCGAGTTTCTATTATTTGAATATTATAACATTTTCTCATAGCATTAAAAAATCGTGTCAAATGGGGTATGTGAAAGTAGGGTATGCCTGCAACAACATAGTGTGATCCTTAGTGTTATATCACGACTGGACTATGGTACTTGGCTCAAACTCTATAATTTCATGATCAGCAGACTGCAACGGCTTCTGAATTGGAGTGTGTTAAACTACTCATTTTTAGAGCATCTAAACATGACCAGGCAATTCAGTTTTTTGACCAAGTTCAATGGGTTCCAGTTCAAAAATGCATAACATTTAAGATCAACTTGTATGTTTTCAAACGTCAAAACGGACTTGGCCCAGGTTATTTAGCAGATTCTTAAACCCGGTGTAATGAAATACAGCGTCCGTGTGACTGAGCGTCCTAGCTACTATACAATTGTGGATCGTCATATCGAAAGGTACCTTAATAGTGTATTCTATCATATTAATCAGGTTCCAACATCCAAAACATAAGAAAAATGTATTAAAAACCAAGTTAAATATCCTCTCTCTATTCAAGATTTACTAAGTACAAAAAACTTTAAACTCGATTTTCTCAGAACTATAGTTTTCCGAATCAGCCCGATGCCAATTTGGGTGTAACTTCGCAACCGAACATCCAATAACCAAAATCAAGGTGTCATTTTAAGGCTTTTAAAGCTTAAAATCTCAGCTTTCAGATGAGACCAAAAAATACATTTTGATTTTGCCGACCTTAAGGTACCTTTCGATATGACGGGTCACAATTGTGTAGAACGTACTTGTACATGTGCGATCAATATATCATTGCGACTTATTCCGTGTATTTCAATTAGACCCGGACTCCTGGTTATGGGAGACACTCGGTCTCATCACACCGGTACGGTATAGATCAGCTCTTGCAGGATTTAGATCAGCCTGTGATACATCACTCTTAACTGTGCCAAAGACTAGTTCTAAATCACATAGGGTCAAATTATAGTCGGCCTCCAAACAAATGTTTTCCTACCAAATATTTGGTCGTGACGTCATCAAATATTTGCCATCGAACTTAAAGTATGAACGGGTAGCAAACATTTGGTCCAATGTATATGGCAATTCAATAGCATGTGCAATCTAGCGCGAAATTGTATTTGGTCTCAACTCGGTGTTGAAGTTATTTTGTTTGGAGTCACTCGTCATTTTGAGGTCACGACCAAATGTTTGGTAGCGAAAATTTTCTTTGGAGGCCGACTATGATTTGGCCCTTAAAGCTGCTGCAGATAAATATTTTTCCTCAGCTGGACCAAAGCTACGGATCAGTCCAGTTTCCAGTTTGCAGTTTATGTCAGATCATCTGTGTTACCTCCTGCTTTGAAAAGATCTCTTAAAACATCATTTACAACCATTGAGTTTGTTACGTTATCATGGTTATATTCTTACCGTATCTTACTTTGTATTATTTTGGCTTGTTGTGCCGTGATCTAATAAAGATAGCGCGGTATAACATTTATAGGTGTGTGTATGTATAAATTGTGTAAAATAATTTTGTGTTCAAATAGCAAACATTTTGACCATGTGTCTCATAGGGATTGAATATGTACTCTTTCTATAACCCTGAAAAGCCTTTAAAAGTGTCATTTGGTTTGTTGAATATATCTTGTGCAGAATAAAATAAAAAAGGAAGCTTGATGCACCATAGCTCTTGTCTCCGTTTGTCGTACTACCTCTCTTGCAGTGGCATAGCCCGAAGGGGGGAAGGGGGGGGGGGGCAATTGCCCCCCCCCCTGTACTGAAAGTATCCGTCAGAAAATCTATTGGAGAGGTGAAATTTCGTTTAGTCATTATGGAAGGAATAATGGCAAAGGTGTTGCAATTTCAATAAAACCAACTAGCAATTTAATAATTGATCGAGTCACTTGTGATGATAATTGAAGATATATTTTTGCCAATGTTCGAGTACTAGGAATCTAGTGTTTTATCTTGTTAAATGTATATGCTCCAAATACTGATAAATGATCAAATCAATGTCTTTGAAAACGTGTTTAAAGAATGTGCAACTATAAATATAAATAAAACATTTATTATGGGCGGAAATATTAACTTAGTAATGGATAAATAACCTTATAGATAGAAACTCGATAAACTTAAGAGATGATCACAAGAATGCAAGATTGGCTTTAAAAATGTTACTAATTCAAAAAGATTAATAGATGTGTTTCGAGCAAAAAAAACCTACAAAAAGGGCCTAAACTTGGTCAAGGTGTAATAGATAATCGGCTTTGAGAATCGATTGTAGGTTTCTTTCACATTCAGTTAGAAAAATGTACGATATTATGTCAAGCATTATGTCTGATCATGATATCATATCACTCAAGATTTCATTAGATGATTCTTGGTATAATACTTCAGTCACTAATCTTACTTTTTCTGACATAAGAGGTCCAGGATTTTGGAAATTTAATAATAGTTTGCTTGAAGATGATCATTTTCATACATTTATAGAAAATTTCGTTAAAAGCATCCATGATAAAAATTCTGATTTAAATCCTCAGCAATTTTGGAATTTTTTAAAGTTCACATTACGGAAAGAAATTGTTTTTTATTCAATCAGAAAGAGTCGTGAAAGGAATATTCGTGAAAAGGAAATAAATCAAAAGTTAATTGAAATCGAAGATATGCTCGATGAAATTTGCAAAATGATGTTGTTAATACAACAATACAATGAATTGAAAGCAGAATTTGAGGACATTTATCAGTATTGGGCTGAAGGTAACATTGTAAAATCAAAGGAACGATATTATCAAGATGGAGAAAAGGGCATTGTTTTTTTCAATTTAGAAAACAAAAATGAAACTAAAAAAGACAATACAAGCTTATACAAATAAATTGTCGAAACCAATATTTTTCAACTGTTATAACGCAAGTTACGCGAACTTGTGATTAAAAAGGATATTCTTCAAAACCTAGCTGGAATTATTTAAGGCGCCATTTTTAAGAAGTGCAAGCGCAATAAATTTAGTTTTTCTCTTCCCAGCTCCAATGTTGTGTAGAAGAAATATACTTCTAACAATATAGATAGATAAAATACTTCCACACCTATCAATATGTTCAATACTGTAGGTAAATACGAAAATCATGTAAACAAACTATACCGCTATTTACTGTCAGACCCTATTAATAATGTCACCATTTTGAAATAATGCAAGCGCAACATTTAAGTAAATCCTCAATTATGTAGAAAAAATATATTTCTCCCAATACGGACGAAATACTTTCATACTTTATAAAGTATTCAACACCGCAAGTAATACGAGAAAACGATGAAAAAGTACATATTTTCTTAAACTCATACGCAATTAAGTTGGAAATAACGCAAGCATACTAATTAAATAAACTTCCTAATTATCTAAAAGACAAATGTTTATTGCAATTTATGTGGAACAAATAATTCCATACACATGGTTAATATGTTTTTGAAAAAAAAACCATTAAGTTAATTTGGGCGCAATTATCGCATTTTAAACAAAATGAATATGGGTGGTAAAAAGGTGTTTTTTTAACAATTGTAATCGCTTTTGGTCGAGTTAAATATGATAAAAAAATGAAGAATACATTCAAACAAACTTGTTAACACCAATAATTATCTGATATAAATCGACGATAGAAAAATATAGCATTTGTTTAAAAGGCACACCCGGCCTGACGAATATGTATTGAAATGTATCATAGTGCTCTTGGATGCAGTTAGATATGACGCCATTTTGAATTTTTCGCAAGAGCATTATTTTAGCAGGCCTCTTATTTATTATACTAGAGATATGTATCTATCAAAATAAATCAGTTTCTCCCGTATATGATAGGGTCAGGGATCCTCTCTTTGAAATGGGGTCTGGGTCCCCTAGTAATAGGAATATGTCATGCATGTTATTATCATGAGGGGAGCGTGGCCGAGCGGTTAGAGCACGGGTCTCGTAATACAGAGATTGTGGGTTCGAGCCCCGGGCTGGGCGGTTTTCGTCTCCTTGTTTCCTTGGGCAAGAAACTTTACTCTACTTGCTCCGTGGTCGGACAGTCACAGCCATGGGTCCCCTGTGCGAATGCTCCTTCATGGGGCGCTGCATATACAGTGTTACTGGTGAGTCTATTTGCTGGCTTAGAAAAAGGGAAAAAGCTTCCGATTCAGTTGAATGGGATTTTCAAAAAGCCACTTTAATAAAGTTCAATTTACGGTCCAGATTTACTTTCTTGGATAGGTCGTTTTTATAATAATATAAAAAGCTGTGTAACTAACAAAGGGTACACAAATGGTTGGTTCACTTTAACAAGACCAGGCTGTCCACTATCAACTGCACTATTTGTTTGTGTTATTGAAATGTTTGTTCTCTAAAACAAGACAAAAAACAAATATAAATCAGACGAGATGAGAAAGTAGTGAGAAATAGCCGGTTGCAAAAATAATTTGAAAAATAAATCGGGCACGCTTTACCTCGTGGACTATAACACTTAACTAGAAATAATTTGTTTCTCTATACTCCTCGCTAGTGAAGTGCGGAAAAGCGGAATTCAGTGAACTGAAGGCCCGGTGAGAAAGTAATCAAGGCCCCCTCCCCTCTGGAATCAAAGTCCGCCTTCCATAGACTATAACGGAATAAAGCGTGAAACCAATGTTGCGTGAGAGTTGTCAGCCTATAATTTACTGCACAACCCGGACTATAAGGTCATGGGACAACCATTCCTATTACACCGGGACTGACATGACTGAAGGTATTATTAAACTGGAGATCCCGGGAAAGTTGCGTTTATTTGTTTGCTTGTAAACCTGTTTGTTTGTTGGGGTATTTTTTTGTTTGTTTGTTTTTGTTGGGTTGTTTGTCTGTAAGTTTATTTTGTTTTCATTATTTTGTTTCTCTGATGTCTTGGCCCCAGCGAGAGAGAGATTAAAACATTTGCGCAATAAGTTATCGATATGATTTTAGCTTGCTTGGTGTATTTAATTTGGCAATATGTTTGCAATAAGCATGATTAATCTGCACAGTGATATAGCTAGTTCATGATTAATTAGTTTCAACTATCTGAGAAGCAAACACACTGTTATCTTAAAGCTATTCGTCCATTACTTTTCACCTTTTCTTTTGTATTGTCGCCATATCACCATGATCACCGATCCCATTTCAACCCACCATCAGATACGATTCTCCTATCAGTTCATTGCCATCATCTTTTCAAAACTACTGACAGGGTTCTTTCTAAACTTGACATATCTGTCTTTTTGTCTCGCCTTTTGTCTTTTTCTAGTTCAATAGTAACGAAAGGAAATGGTTCGTTATCCTATGAATGGTCGCTACTGTACTCGACACGGATGATTAACTCAGTAAGAACTTTACGATCGTAATTGTAATGGGTATTATTTGAGACCAACAAAAGCAAATTCAAAGCCGCCAAATTAATACTATTCAGTACGCTTGGTTAGACTCAAGTTTATTAATAATTGTTTACCTGGGAAAGTTTTAATGCTGTCTACTAAATTTGAAAGTTCATGTAGTTGATATTTTTAGCGCCAATAATTTTAATGACCAAACGATGACCAGACACAGAAACATACATACATGTACCTTCCGGTTTTATAAAGCATTTTAAAATTCATCGATTTAACTTGAGTGTTCAGTCACTTAACCTAGAAACACCCTTATGTAAATTGATTTTCCCATTGATCTTTTAAATTGTTTACATAAAAAGTCTAGAAACACCGCGACAATTAAGCTTCTTGAGAATTAAACAGGTAGAAAATAAACACCGCTATTTTGATGCCCCAATTGTGGAATAGAGGCAACCAACTGAAGACAATTATATAAAACGTGATTGTATTTCTTGGGACAATAAAGGGTATTTTATGTACCACATTGATCTTGAAAGGAATACTTTTCAATATGTCAACACACGTGTATTGGGTAGTATTAGTCAGAAATCATGGAACTCAGTAGTGGTATAAAACCCAATGCTTTTGATGGAATAACTTCTTCGACAGTTTACCAGTGGAACACATGATATGAATCCACATGGCTACATAGAGTTGCTTTGAGACATGAGGAATTGATGAAGGTGGTAGTCAAGTCATCGTCTTGTGAGTGATAACTTATCGGTGTGCAATTTATTGGAGTAACTATTAGCCATGGCAGCTTACGGTACTTCACAAAAACATTTACTACAAATTTTAACTTTAACTTCGTGTGCTAAGGTACTTTTTCTTGTACCCTTAATATTTATACAAATACCAAATGTATTAAGCCAGGACTGGGATTCCATTTATTCCATCGTTGAATTCTCTGACTGGGATGACGGAGACACAGAATCAAGCGTAGGTGAGTCAACTTCCAGCCCGCTACCTCCGGCTGACTCGAATCAGGGTCCTAGCCGCACGTGGATACGTGACTGGATTGGACTATCTATATGGGATAGTAGTTGGTGGACAGACTATTCATATTTTGACAATACTGACGACTCACCATCTGTAACACAAACTTCAACTACACCATTATTATCATCAACACTAACTCAGGACAAAACTGATGATTCTTTGTATGTTACCCAAACTTCCTTCCCGCTTTTATCATCATCACCTTCACAAGATAATTCTTATGATAACATTCCTGAAGATTCAACATCTGTTACAAGAACTTCTTTTCCGTCATTTTTAACATCGTCATCACAAGATGATCCTGACGATATTCCCCGTGTTACGTCACAAACCTTTTCTCGACCACTTTCATCAACACTTCCACAAGACCATACGTCTGTTAATCTTAATGATTCTCCGTCTGTTTCACAAACTGTTTCTTCACCATCGTCATTACCTCCACAAGACCACTCTTCTGTGGATAATCCTGATGTTACTCCGTCTGTTACACAAACATTTTCTCCGCCAGTATTGTCATCATCACCTTCACAAGACCACTCCTCTTTGGACAATCCTAATGTTTCCCCGTCTGTTGTTACACAAACAATTTCTCCGCCATTATTATCATCATCACCTTCACAAGACCACTCTCCTCTGGACAATCCTGATGTTTCTCCGTCTTTCACACAAACATCTTCCTCACTTTTATCAAGAATATCATCTCTTTCAACACCAACATCATCATCTTCTCTGACGTCTCACCAGCATTCTGCTAGACCAAGAACAGGTTAGTTTTACCTTTTCTTACATTCTTAAATTTTTAGGGATTCATGTAAGCCCATCACTTTAAATAACCTAAGTTGCATAAGGATCATCCCATGCATATTGTCGCAAACTGTTATACCTGTTTTTGTCTTTGAAATTAAACGAGATTTTGGATTTCTTAAAAATTTGAAGCAACTCCTGAAAAATACTCAAACAAATTAAATTTGAGGACAGGATATCATGTAACCAGTTTGGTAATGTTTGAGATATTTGCCATGGAATGACCCATATTTAACATAATCATAAAGATTTATATTCTGGCATCAAGAGAAATCATTTACTGCATCTAATCTTAGAATTCTCACTCATGTCGTGGTGTTGCTCTTTAAGTCTATTTCAACTTATACTTCAGTCATCTGGCAGATTTGCACCGCCAAAATTTAAAGTATAGAGTAATTGTTCACAAAGTACCCACAATTCGATTGGAGTAACTAATCTGGATTTTTTAGTAACAACTTAGCTTATATGAAATGTTATATTATGGTTGATTTTAGTTGCATACATGTCATTTTACAGTAAACTATAGTGTTTTATTTTGTAGTTTTTGTATTTCACTAAATTGACTCACCACACGTGTATGGGAAATGCACAAGATGACTCAAATTGTATTGATATCTGTTATCTGTTTAATTATCTTTTTTATTATCAAACTTGGATAAATTAATCGATTGGTCGATTTATACGATTTACAAGATCATATAAGTCGCGATTATTAAAGGAAATCATAAACAAATAATATCATATGTACTTCGCCCGGTTTGACAAGTAACACACATACACCTTTACTCTTCGAAGATGACTAGCCTGTCGCTAGTTGAAAGTTGTAAAACTAAGAAACACAAAATTTGTTCTTTTTCAAAAGATATACACGTTTGTTATCCCATTTGTGTTTTTTTTTCTTCATGTTAATAAAAAAAACACGGGTTTCTTATTGAAACAGAGACAATATTCTGATATGATGCGTTTGAATCCAAACAGCAGTCCATGTTGTGTTTTCGGGAAACATGGTAAACATTTAAAGTGCAATAATTTTAACAACTTTTATTTTTATTAAAGGAAAAAAACTTTATCATAACACACATTGAAATTAATAAAGGTAAAGTTTCGTATTACAACAATTTTATTGGGATGTATGCAAGATGCACTGACATGCACACGTTTGAATTAAATTACTATAATTGATGGATTCAAAGAAGTATACGACAGTATGGGTGCAACTTTTAATTAGTGGATTAACAGATTTTGTGCTAAAATGTTGAAAAAAATCTGATATTTCTAGTCATGGTTGAATCAAAAAACAAAAACACCGAAAAACGAATCAAACATCACAAACAGCATACTAACATGGTGCCACATATTCTGTGTATACCCGAGGATTCCTTTATGAAATAATTCGGATACAGTCGGATGCGAGTGTATCCTTTACACTTAAGTGACTTTATTGTTGCAAATGATATATTCATCCAATTACTAC